>BPTQ01000008.1:21218896-21388713 GCA_019973895.1 Chrysanthemum seticuspe
TTTGATGTAGAAAAAGTAATGTGAAAGGACTTTGTTAAATGGTGATCTAGGTTCCACCAAAGGCCAATCAAAAGTTCTATCCAGGATTTTTATAGATGATATAGCGAAGTTTTATTTGACCCATCGTGTGTTCTTTGTTGATAACTCATTAGACATCCTTTTCTATCTTTTGATATTTTTCGATGAGATAAGATATATATTTGTGTGGAGTATATCAAACTTACAAGACTATAGACCATTGAATAAGTTCTCTCAAATTAGACATCCAAATCTTCTTCAGTCTTGGCAATTTGTACTTATTAGATTTTCTTTTACCATTTTGTGATATTTTTCAGTGATATGCAGGGGCGGATCTATGGCCTGGCTACTTGTGGCACGTGCCACACATGGGTTGGCCAGATGAAGTAATTTGTTCTATAAAATCCTTTGGCTCAATAGTTGTTTCTTGTGTGCTACCCAGTTTATTTTGAAGCGATATAGTAGATATTTTTAGGACCTATCTTGAAAACTAACCGGAAACCACCTTGGATCTAGTGGTAAATTGTTTCAGGAAAGTGTAATGAAAAAGATGTAGTTTTTGTTGTTTTAGACAAGATGAAGAGTATGTCACATTTTTGTTTCTAGTCAACTTATATGTGTGGTTAGGAGAGTGTTACGTGGGTTTAGTCAGTAGGCTAATTAAATATATATTTTGTATCTTTTTTTAGTCTTTTCCATTTCCAAGTCTTGAACACATTATATTTTATTAATTAATCAAACTATAGAATTAAATTGTCTTTGGAAATGTTTTTGAGTGTTAATAATCATCTATTGTCATTACTTATAAGTTTTATCTAATATTAAACAATCCGTCTTGTTTCTAATTTAAACACAAATGAGTACCGACTACTGGACCCATTTAGTGGTTGGGTCTCAGACCCGATAATTTTACCGCGTTAACTAAATAAAGGAACTGCCTTAGATTTGGTCATGAGTCCGCCACTGAGTCCGAGTAGTTAAATTATTTGCCAGTTGTTAATTTTTCTTTTAATTATGTAAAGGTTAGAACTTGGGTAAAACAAATTGTGCCACACATAAATACAATTTCTGGAACAATTAAACCTATAACAAAGCAATTTGTATCATTAACATCTTTTATAAATGGAAACATTTTCGCCACTATTGTGTAGTTTCTAAATTGGGCTTGTAAAAAAACGTACAAAAAGCATATCATATAAGTGAATATATATTAAGACATGATCAAATAAGACATTTTTTTATTATCAAGTTCACTAAAAGTACTAAACAACTTCAAAATGCTTCACGAATTAAACTTGTTCCTTCTTGGGCTCGTTACCATTTTCCTCAACACTCATACACTTGTACCTCTTAGCACAATAAACATAGAGTACGAAATCAAACACAGTCAATATCGCAATAAGGAAATAAAATCGTTCCATATGACCATCATTTAAATTCTCGGGTATCCATCCAACTTCATCTCCTTTCGCGGTAATACTCATCACCATATGTACAAGAAGGCTGCTAACATAGTTTCCCAAAGAAATCGACGCCATACATAATGAGCTTCCAAAACTCTTGATCCCATCGGGTGCCTGGCTATTAAAAAATTCCAACTGCCCAACATACATAAAAACTTCAGAAGCACCAACAAGCACATATTGCGGCACTTGCCAAAATATGCTCATAGTGCTCGAATGTTTATCAGGAATTGACCTTTTTAGCCTCTCGACCTCAGTGACTCCAGCGGCAACCATTGCAAATAGTCCAATGATTAGCCCTACACCCATTCTTTGAAGCTCGGTTAACCCTTTGGGATTTCCACTTAGTCTTCCGGCTAAGGGGACTAAGACCCTACGGTAAATTAATGTGCACATGAGGACACTTACTATGTCGAATACTGACATGCTTGCCGCTGGTAAATGGAAGTTTCCTATGTAAGCGTTCATGGCTGCACCTTGCTCGACGAATAGTGATGCCATTTGAGTGAAAATGACCGAATATATGATTGTACATAGCCAAATTGGTAACATTCTTATTACACATTTGGCTTCTTCTACTTGTGTCACTGTGCATAATCTCCAATGATTTTGTGGGCCCGATAAGTCTCTCTCTGTGACAATCGCCGCTTTATCTAGGCACCTGAAACATTAAAACTTAGAAGTGAAATTTTGTACTCAGTTACTAGTACTTTGATCTAAAACTGATCAAATTAGTCAACACTAAAAATTGTCCGTTTAAACTCGATTTGACTAGTTAGCCAACATTTTAATAGACTTACTTGAACTCCTCGCTATGAAGGATCTTTCGACTCCCTTTAATAGCTGATTCCACACCTTGAACTTCATACAATTGCTTCTCATCATAATCACTCACCTTATATTTCCGACACGCAGCAACAAATACTTGAGCGACACGGGGCAAAGGATTTCCAGACGGCTTAACATACCGATAATGGAATGAACCACACAAAAAGGACAACAATGCTACAACTGTGGCACCCATAGACACCCAAAATCCTGTGGTCCAGTGACCAATATCTTCATAATACACAAGAATCGTGTTTGAGAACAAAGATCCAATGTTGAGTGCAGCATAAAAGTATGCAAAGAAAGCCCCTTTAGACCCTTTGCCTTTGTATTTTGGGTCAGACTCATCAAACTGGTCTGCACCAAGAGTGGCTAAAGTTGGCTGGTGCCCGCCATATCCCAATGCAACCATGTATATCGATAAATAGAACAACATTGTTCCCTTTTTTGAGGGCGGTGTACAGTATTTTACTCCATCCCCACATCCAGCCGGTTTCACTAGAAATTCATAAGATGTTAACGATAATAGCACCAAACCCTACAAAGCACAACACAGTATATGAAATTGTGTTAGAAATCAGCAATTTGTATCTATATTTGTTTTGTGTAAAATCTTTAAGTCAAATTTGTATATTAAATTATATTAATTAGACTAATTATTTCCAAAAGCGTAAAGAGTTTTAGTTAGCAATTCAATACATTACCTTATTCACAATTATATACCTGCCTTTTTCTTTTCTTTTTTTTTCACACACACACACACACACACAAAAAAAAAAAAAAAAGTGTGTAGAAGTCAACTAAAAGCGCTTAGATGTTTTCGTAGGCTTGAAGTATACACCTTCAGGTTGCATATTATATTTTGTTGTTGTGTGTGCCTAAGAGGTTATACATCATTTAATTTATTCAACCTCTTAGGCGGACTATAAGGGTAAAAATACTTACCACGGCTAAGATACCTTGAAAGACCGCGCAAGTGAGATAACGACCCCAATAAGAATCACTAAGGAAAGCTCCAAGAAGAGAGCACAAATATACAGTTCCAGTCCATTTGCTAACCGTATTAGCAGCATCCGCATTGCCTTGATCCATGACTCGAGTCAAGAACAAGACCAAGTTGACTCCAACCCCAAAGAATGCAAATGTTGCAAGGGATTGATTTGCTTCAAAAATATAACAAAGTTATGGATAATTTGAAGTTAAGATATGATCTAATAAATAAAAATGTGAATATGTATAGATTTGAAAAAAAATATTATGTACCAAGAAGCAGAAATGCTGGACCCCACCCTCCTACGTTTCGTTTTGGTTTGTGTTGAACCTCTACTGGTTCTTCCTGCTATAGTATGTACATGACACACAATTATAAGTATTCTTATTCTATATATGTTATATCAAACTATGTTGTCTACAATTTATTATGGCTTTGTAACCGTATATTGAACAACCCTTATAGTACAAAAGGAAAATGTTCGGTTCTTTGGTGTTTTTAGGGACCGGTTTTACGACCAACATAAGTGGGATAAATCATGTAACATCATTAATAAAGAGGCATGGACACACGATTTGAACAACCTTCATAGTAAATCATTATACAACTTAATGCAAACAATTACTCACTGAGGCTGTGAGGCATATGCATAGTGTGTTATTAGATGTAGAATCATATGTGAATATTTGCTTTTCATAAGAAAAAAGTAAATGATTTGGTAAATTAAAATGTGCTACATCTTAAAATAAAATCAAAATAGAGGTTCTGAGTAAATACTAACTGTCCTTAACAGTGAAAAGGGTTCTTGTTATATTTAAGTAAAAGATGGATTAAAGTATCAAATTAGAAGCTTAAAATCTTAAGCACATTTTAAGTATAGGCTAGCTAATATGTATCATGCATACTTAGTACAAAAGAAAATATCAAGTTAAACAGAATAAAACTCTTACAATTACGGTGATCTCCAAGGGGACATTGTTTGAAGCCATTGAGACTTTTGATCAAGGATTCCTCTGCAAAAAATTAGTTTCACCAAACTTGTTAGCATATAGAAATATATAAAAAAACATAACTCAAAAAGTAATTACACCAAAAAAAAGATATGTATATATGAAGTCTTTTTTAGTTTTATCAAGTGTATTACCTTTTGTGAGAAATATAGTGACTGAGATACATAAAGTTGGTTTGAAGCATGAGAGTTAGGATTACACATAAATCATATTCAGTGATTAGGTATTAATTACCATATTTTATAGTTACCATACACATATAAAGAACATGATGAGTCTTACAAAAAGTGAGAAATGAAAATGAAAATGAAAATCTAATATAATGTAGCCAAATACATTCAATTTAACACTTCTCAAAAACATGTTACACATGACGTAAACGCATTTTTGTTACTTGGTATGTTTTAAAAAATAAATAACTTGCAAAAACATCTTAGTGCAAGATTAAGGTACATTAACTATTGTAAATTTATCTTCTTGTTCACATCTACCTAATTATTACCTTCATTAGCAATAAAAGGAAGCCACCACGTAACATTAGTGTATGTTTAGGTAAAAACATATACTTTTTGTTTGATCAATTAAATTTTAATCCAACAAATAAGTCCATCATAAATTAAACAAGTTAGGTTACTGCATACACACTTTTAAACATGGACAAATCTTACTTTTGTTATGCCTTAAAAAAACAATGAGTTATAAAAATTTCAAACCTCTTGTGAAACTTTGCGACGAAGAGGATGACTAGAGGGTTGGCTGATTCTGGTGATGGTGAGGAGGTCGTGTCGGTAAATCCAGGAGGAGAATCTGTTGCCGGTGAGATTAGCACTTGATGTCGACTTACAGAAAATTTATAAAAACTTGTTGTCATTTACGTTCTAACGCAGTCAGTGAATCCGATCGTAATGATCGAGCAGAATCTTTTTCCTTCAAAACTTATAACCCAAACATCAAAAACAAACAATAACCCAATAATCTTGACATGACAAAGATCTTAAATATAAATTTATACAGGCGAAAAATGTTTCAACTTTTGATTGAAAGATGTAAAGTTACTCTATTTAAGGAGATGACAGATTGTATAAAGTGTTAAGTGAGGGAATTAACAAGACTTTAACTTAAATAAGATTAAAGTTTGCGTAACAAACTCCTACTAGGACTCCAAATTTATCTCAAAAGTTATAAACTAGTCTATTTTTAGGAAATATTTCTAACTTAAATCAGTCTTTTGTTTGAAGTTTGAACTCTTCTACGATTCGTGTCTATATACATGATATAGTTTCTAAAAATACAATTTTGTTTTTACACTTAAAGTACTGTTAAAATGCAAACGTCACTTAATAACTTATCACCCAAAAAATATATAATTTTTCTTGCTGTGATAACTTATCTATTTTATTTGTGTCTTTTGTGATAATAACTTATAAAGACTAGCCGGGTGCCCGCGCACAGTGGCGGCGATAAGTATAGTTATATGTGTTTGCTTACCCGTTTAGTGAATTCGTTTCACAACACTTCGAATGTATATGTGTTAGTTGTAAGTGTTTGTTTGGGTTACCCGTAACTTTCCCGCGACATCATTATTCCCGCATATAGAAATACCCTCGCAATCTCTTACGCGTCAAACACTACCCCAAAAGTATATGATTTTGACGAATCAAGATTATATTGATTGAAATAAATGAAATAAAGGTTAAAGTTGTAAAATTTTGAATTAAAATAAAATAAACCCATTAAAAATATAAAAACTAAAAACTCATAAAAATATATCAAAATGGATGTTGAATTAAAGAGCATAAAATTTTAGAAAATATGGTGAAATTAGATTATAAAAAAAATAAGTAGATAAAAAGATATTTTAATTTAAAAATAAAGATGAATTTTTAGTTGAGAAATGACACATGTCATTTTATAATTGGAGCTATTTATCTTAATTTTTAGTGGTTAGGAGTTAGGCTTGGAGTTTGTTAGAAGTTAGGCTTGTAGTTTGTTAAGAAGTGACACATGTCATCTCATGATTGGAGCTCCTTATCTTAATTTTTAGTTAGAAAAACTCTTTCCATAATAAGCAAGTAAAAAAGTCTGAATTTTTAAGCCTTCTAATCTTAGAAGGCCTAAATGCATTATAAAGTAGTATAGATAATCTAGTGGGTTATCGGCATGTAATAGCAACGTATTTTTTCATTTGTTCAATTATTATATACGAACCTAAAAAAATACAACAGTACCATCCAACTTTTAAATTTTGTTTCCTTATCATACGTTTGCTTACGTGGCTTTACAGGCAACCGGTCACACCGATAAAAACCAATACATAGATTATTTTTTTTAAGCTTTAAAACATTAGTAGTTGGTCGGACTTAAATATTGACTTATCATTTAAAACACACACACAACAATCACACAAACCACACACACATGTCAAACCCACACATGAACCTTAATTTCCTAAACCTAAAATTTATCTCCCAAGTCGTTAAATTTCATAGGGCTTTTTAAAGGTAAGTCTTTTAATTAAGTTATTAATGCATTTGATCAATTCAATTTTGTGTTTTTGTTGTTATAACCCGTAACCTTAAATTTTGACCTTTTTTGTTTTTATTGCAGAATGGTTATCCCAACAGTTATGTATTGTCATGATGGACTCTTTATCGGGCTTCCGTTAGAGTATATTTGGGGAAACAAAGATACAATGAAAGATTTGGATTTGGAATACATGACATATGGTAAGTTATTTGATTTTATCGGGTGTTCTACTCAATACCCTCTTGTTGGCCTTTTTTATTGTCTCCCTGGGAGTGACTTAAGTGATGGGATTAGGGAGTTAAAAAATGAACAATAATTTGGTGATTTTCTAGCAATAGGTTTACGCAATGGTGGGAAAATTGATGTATATGTTGAACATCATGGTTATGATATCCATGATTGGTTTCCAAAAGATGATGATGATTTAGAGGATTCTGATGAGGATGAATGTGAATTAGATGATATATCAACCTTTGTTGAACCACAATATGTAAAAGAAGAAGAAGAAGTTATCATACCCAATAGATGCACAAGTGATCCTTTTTTAAATATGTTATGCAAAAGAGATCCTAACAAAACCACTATGAACACATTTGGTACAAATGAAGAGGATGCAAAACACTTGTAGAAGATGAAATAGAGGATTAAAGTGTGGATCCTATTTACAAAGTAAAACCTGGAGTAGTCTATCCTGACCATAATCCAAACCAGCCCTGAAAAGAAATGGTTCCCATCTTAGAAATGAGATTTAAAGATCATGAAGAGATGAAGATTATGTTGGCTTTATGGTGTAGCTATGTTGGCTTTATGGTGTAGCTAACGGCTATCAACTTTGGTAAAAAAGGAATGATTATAAATTATTACTTGTTTTATGTGGTAGGAATGTTGATGAGGGAAGGTGTGCTAGTAAGGTAGGTAGGAAATTCATTAAAGAGACTATACCAAAGGGTAAGGGTAAAGAGAAAGTTGCAGAGGGTAAAGGTAAAGAGGAAGTTGCAGAGGGTAGTAAAGTTGCACAGGAAAAAAATTAACTAGGCAGGGAATTAAGATGTCAATGTCACCTTCTAAGAATGTTGTAGAGGGTAGTAAATTTGCATAGGGTAAAAAGAAGTGGACTAGTCAAGGAATTAAGATGTCAATGTCACCTTCTAAGAAAGGAACTAAAAGGAAAAAATCATGTGATGTATGCAAGTTTAGGTTATCGGGTTCATGGATGTAAAATGAGGCATCCTTTCAAATAAAGACATTAATTTCATAACACAATTGTGCTAGGGTCTTTGATTTTGGGTCATTGGTCACATACAAGTGGATTGCAAGGTATTATGTTAGAGTGATTGTCAGTAACCCTAAACCTTAAGATAACTTACAGAGATTTACAAGCTTCTATTAGGGATAAATTCTTGATCAATGTCAGCTTAGAACAAGTTAGAAGGGCAAAACAAAGAGCTTTATATGATTATCAAGGTGGTTAATAGAACACTATTGTAAATTATGGGACTGTAGAGCCATATTATTGAAAACTAACCCTATATCAACTGTTAAGCTTGATGTTGATGACGGCTCAGGTGGTAAAACCTACTTCAAAAGGTTTTATGTCTACTTCAAAGGTTAGCTTTTAACATTTTGCAAGTCTGTTAACTTATTTCAAAATTTGTTAATCTGTATAGTCTTTCGTATATTCATGTTAATGCAGCCTTCAAAAATGGATGGAATGAGGGTTGCAGAAAAGTGATTGGTGTGGATGGGTGTTTCTTAAAAGGCATTAGCTAACTTATCAGCTTATTGTTAATTTGTATAGATAAATAATTATCTAACCTATTAGCTTGTTGTTTTATTTTAGACAGGGTCTTAAAGATGCAGTAAGGGAATGGTTACCATTGGCAGAACATGGACAATGTGCCAGACACATCTATGCAAACTTGAAGAAAAGTTAGCCAGGACTTCACTTCAAAATTTTATTTTGGGGGCAGCTTCAACTAGTTTGCAACATGTGTTTGATGAGAAAATGAGACTACTAAAGAACCACAATGAGCATGCTCATTAACGGTTTGTATAAAAGGACCCAAATACATGGAGCAGAGCTTTCTTTCAGATGGATAGTAGTTGTGGGGCATTTGAGAATGGAATTTGTGAAAGTTACCATGCTGCAATGGTAAATCAAAGGGGTAAGCCTATTATTACCATGCTTGAAGATATTAGGGTTTACTTGATGCAAAGGTTAGTAATAATGTCTGATAAAGCTAGGGAATTAAGTGATGTGATATCCCCATCTGTTATAAAAAAAAATTGAGAAATTGAAAGACTTTCTTAGGTTTTGGGAAGTTTATCCTAGTGGTTATAGAGAGTTTGAGGTTAGGAGGCTAAATGAAGGGTATGGTTTAAACTTAGAAACTCACAAATGTACATGTAGACAATGGGATTTGACTGGGATCCCTTGTGTCCATGGTGTATCAGCCTATGCATTTCTGAGGAAGGATCCTGCTGATGGTGTTTCTGAATGGTATGGTAAAAGTGCATGGGTAGAGATATAGTTGTTTCATTAAACCTGTTGGTGGACACGAAATGTGGATAAAACTAGACTTCCACCTCCTATGCCTCCTAAGAAGAGAACAATGCCATGCAGGCCTAAAGGTAAAAGACAAAAGCATCTAAGTGAGGTAAATGAATCCAACTCTCAGAGGGTATCCAGATTTGGAAGAACTATAACTTGTAGCAACTGCTATCAGAGAGGGCATAATAAAAAAGGATGCACAAATGAAACTGTTGATCCACCATCAAAGGAAGTAAGAAATAAAGGGGAAAAAAGGTGGTCAGTATGGCTTTGAGAGTGCAGCAAGTACACTAAAGAGTACGAGAATGGATGCAGGTGCTAGTGGTAGTGGTAGTGGACAAAATGAGGTAATTATATGCTTTCTTTAAAATTATTTTATAGTGTATAAGTGTATCAAACATTTAACTTATGTGTTATGCAATCTTGTTAGGAATCAAATTTTCAAGAGGCGAACCTGAAAATGCAGATCCTGGATAGAATGAACCTGCAAATGAAGAATTTGTTCAGGAACAAGCTATTGCAAATGAAGATCTTGAACTTGTGCACAAGGAAGAACCTGTTCAAGAACATGCCAATGAAGATGGAGATCCGGACCATATGGAACAACCTACACAAATGGAAGAAAATGTTCAAGAACTTGGAAATGCAAATCCTATTTTAATAAGAGGTGTAAGAATGAGAAGACCATCACAGAGGATCCTCTTGAACAAATGGAAAAAACCATTTCAGTTTGATGCAGAAGGAACAGGTTCAACACCAGAGAAGGCTTTTGATATTAGTAATGAATGACAATATTATGTATTATGGTTGTTGCTTTTGATTATGGTCAAACTTGGCTTTTAGTACTTTTATGTGTTTGATGCATCAAGACAGTAACTAGTGGAAATGGTCCACTAATTCTATATACTTCAAGACATGAATAAAGTTAAAGTTGTTGTTCCAACAATATACAACATTTTATTTCATTTCACTAAGTACAAAATGAGAAACACCAACATGACCATTACAACCATCTTATAGAACAAAACATTCTTTCTACACTCCTTAAATTCCTTTTTCATGTTCATCAATTCTGTCTTCAACAAATGCATCTCATTTCCAATTTCTGCAATCTGTGTGTTCTCAATAGTATGCTTTTGTTGATTTTGTGTTCCACCTTGTTGTATCAAATTATACATCTCATATTTGTAGTAATTACTTGGCAATTCATCATCAACAAAGTAGTAAGCATCACATTGATTTCCAGACCACTGAAATTATCAAAAAGTCAAAACTAAAGCAAGAACAAAAGTCAAACTTAAACACAAACCAAAATCAAGTGTTAACAAGAAACCACTTACACTTGGATTAGGGCATCAAAGAAATCGTCTTGAAGGGTTGGTCAAAGTTGTGGATTTTCGAAGAACCAAAGGCAATGGTTTTTTGCAGTTACATAAGGTGGGAAATTGACCCATTTTGTTCTTATTTGAATAAGAAGAAGAACATGAAAACATGTTTTAATTTAGTGCAATTTGGGTTGGGTTGTATGTGTTTCAATATGGGGTTTAAAGTGTTAGGGTTGTATGTATTGCAATTCGGGGAAGAACACTCATAATCTGTATTAGGAGGCTGACTTGAAACTCCTCGGTACAAAAAATGAAGTGGCATGTACATCTGTCACGTGACCTGGATTTTGTAGGTAAAACACGTGAATTTGTTGATATCAACACAAAACAAACAAAGTTGGATGGGTATTGTTGTATTATTTTGGGTTTGTATATGATAAGGGAACAAATGTGAAAGTACGTTGCTATTATATGCTATTAACTCTAAACTAAATAATAAGTTATTAGAGTTTTATATATTCTTAGTTTGAACTCATTTTCAGTTTCTGTATTTTAATGAGTTTCAAATATGGACCTAAAAATAGGTCTCGTTTACTTAAGTGGTATACACATGAGCTTTCTCATATTTTTGTTCTTCATACGTAAATGTTAATTTGTTAAAACGTAACATGTGCTATCGTGTGAGAAGAGTCGTGTTCATAGATTTTGTCCTTTTGCTATTTCGATCCACTCGATTTTAATCCTAAACGAAATAAAGGAAATAGCTAGTTCAAAGTCATAAGTTACACCAAATTTAGTATATTTCTCGCTTATGGAATTAGTATGGCATAGCATGTGAATGATAGGATTGTAAAGCTTCTATTTCAAGAAAAACTTTAGATTGTTGTTTAACCCCTCACATGAAAATTCTAGCTGATCGATCGAAAACGAGACTCCTAAAACTTGTTTATTTATCGGAAGTTGAATTCCATATGGTGCTATGGTTTTGTCAAATTCAATATTTCGTAATTGTAGAACAGCCTTTCAAAGAGGAAAACAATGGTTCGACAACGGAGAGAAAATAAAGCTCCTTGTGGTCAAAAAAGTTCACCTACGCATGAACGGAGCTACAGCTAGATAGGAAAGGGAAGTAGCGGATCCAGGATTTTAGAGGACGGGGGGCAAAAAAAATTCTTTTGATAAATTCGTGATGCACTTTAATAAAAATGTCATAAAAAGAAATATTTACACTAAAAACTGATATTTTTTAAAATTAATGTAAAGATCTAAGGTTTTTACATTGTTTGATTTTAAGATGGGGGGCAATTTAATTTTGTAATGAGGTGCACTTTAATAAAATGGTCCTAAAAAAAATTACACTAAAAATTGATATTTTTTGACAAACCATGAAGGGCATCGCCAGCTTCCGCCCCTGGAAAAGGGTGTTGGCCCCCCTTGAATTAGGCCCACTAATAGGGGTGAGCATGGTGCGGGTTGGTGCGGGTTTTGGTAAAAACCGAACCACATCCGCAATTGCGGTTTTTAGAAAATGAGAATCCACAACCGCGCGGTTTTGCGGGTTTGCGGATTCGCGGTTTTGCGGTTTTTGCGGTTTGGTTTTGCGGGTTTTGCGGTTTTTAAAGTTTTTTTTTAATTCTATTTTTTGGTATTTCTATTTTGCGGTTTTTTTTTAATTCTATTTTTGGTATATAAAATAAATATATCATAAGGTTACATAATGAGTAGAAACATATATATACAAAATGTTGGGTACTAGTATGAAGTTACAAATCTCTACAATAACAAAAGTCAAATAAGATGAGAAAATTTTAAAATTTCGATGATAAATTGATAGAAAATATATAATAATTAACCAATAAAATACGTTTTAAATAACTAATTATGAAAATATAAACAAAAGTATTTAACCATACAAAATGCGGTTTTTATATTTTCAGGAACCGCACCGCGGTTTTTGTTGCGGTTTCGGTTTTTGCGGTGTGGGTTTTACAGTTTTATACGGGTTTGCGGTTTGCGGTGCGGTTTCTGCTCAGCCCTACCCACTAATGTATAATTTTTTGCATTTCATGTGCTAAAAAAACAATTTTTAAGTTTAGCCTCCCTTTTTAAAGCCCAATAAAAAACCGGCCCACTCGAGCCCCAACTATTATTTAATTAATACTATCAAAAAGCTCCCCAAATATATTATTAGTTAAGTATGTTGATGTTTTTTGGGAAAAAATTTTGTTTTGACCCTTTCACGAAAAACTTTATGGCTCCGCCACTGCACTTGCACCGACTCCAAACTATCTAAAAAGATAGTCGCTCTGAAATTAGTCAGCTTGCAATGTCGAGTCGAAAACTCACGTAAAAAAATATTGTTGGCTAGACATATGCGTAGCGGTTGTAAGTTCAACAAATATGAAAATCTTAATTTGGGATTAAATACTGTGTCATATAAAATTATAGCTAGTATCTTCTTTTCGCATAAGAGAAAATTGTTATATCAAATTAGAGATGGCAAAATAGGTGGGTCGAATCACATGTTTAGATGAGTTTGAGTATAAACGGGTTCAGGTCTAGATATGTCTTCTAAAAACACGTGTCATAATGAGTCCGGGTCTAGATTAATAAAATATGAAAAAAATGAAGAAAAAAAGTGAAAGAAAAAATTTGACCTGCTAGATCCGCTAACCCATTGGGTAATTTTTATATAATTGCACTTTTTGTCAAATAACTAATTAGACTCATTTATAATATTTAAAGAGATCCAACTAGATCAATACCCTAAGGGGGGAGGGAGTGGTGATCGGGTAGGGGATCAGGTACCCTAACCCGATCGGTAACACCACCCCGTGTTACTCGGGTAGCGCATTTCGGGTACTAAATCGGGTTCCAAGCCCGATCGGTGAAGGTGAGTATTTTCAAATTTTTGGAACGTTGGGGACTAGCCGTTGGCTAGTTGTACATTAAAAAAAAAAAAAAAAAAAAAAAAAAAAAAAAAAAAAAAAAATCCCTTTAAAACCAAATATCACAAACTCATTTTTTCACAAAAAAAAACACGCACTAATCTCTCAAAAACACAAAACCATGGATCCAAGAAGAGGTAAAAAAAACTTCCACCTCGCGTAAAGGTCAGTCTCAACCCGTTCAGCCGCAACCACAACAAACTCCATTTCCAAACCAATTTTATTCTCAATCATCTCCGAATCAATTATACGTTCCACAACCCCCATCTCCACATCAATATTACCAATATAATATGGGTCCTCCTTAAATGAATCCACAACATCACTCCTACGAGCAAGTTCTCCCCGTTTGAAAACAATGACGAAGACGTAGAGTACGTACCCGAAACACAACAACCACTACAACAATCGTCGCTTTCGCAGGCGAAAATTCAGGGCTTTCACCGGGGACATGTTCCCTGAGAAAGCTTTTACCGGGGACATGTCCCCGGCGAAAGTGCCCCGGAAATACCTTCTCGGGGATACTTTTCCCGGGGACTGTTTACCCCCTTTTACCAGGGACATGTGGGCCCCACAGCCAATTGTCTCCGGTCAAACATGTCTGACGTGGCATCTATTTTTGCCGGGGACAAGTCCCCGGGGAAACTATTTTTGAACTATAATTTAAGTACTGTAATTACGTTATTAGTCCGACGTGGCACACTTTTCGCCGGGGACATGTCCCCGGGGGAAGCATGTAACTACTGTTGAAGTAAACTCTTTCTCCGGGGACATGTCCCCGGGGAAGCATGTAACTACTGTTGAGTTAAACTCTTTCGCCGGGGACATGTCCCCGGTGAAGTATGTAATCACTGTTGAGGTAAACTCTTTCGCCGGGGACATGTCCCATGCAAAAGCTCGAGGCTACTGTTGTGTTTTTTGTTTTGCCATGAACCTTCTCCGGGGACATGTCCCCGGCAAAACTAGCTGACCCATTATGCAGAATATTGCTGCAAAATGGGTAATTTCCAGATTTTTTCCGAAAATTTTCCGGAAAAAATCTACAACCTGTTTTAATATGCCACAACCTGTTTTACCAATGTTTAATATGCCAATCATAACACAAATTCGCTAAACATAATATCATATATACCCATCAATCGTTAACATAGTTATCCTTTTCCAAAATCGCCAAAACGGTTCCTAAACCGTTAACGCATGATCATCTACAAAACTACCTATCCGCAAATGGTCCAAAACTATACGTATAATCCATTTACGGGAATCCTAGCACATAATGCACATAAACGACATAATAATCCATGTTATTCTCTACAAACATATCCAAAATGTGTTAAAGTAACATAAATCGGCATCTCAAACCCCACTACCCCCATTACCATCCCCGGTATCTCTAGATTCACCGGATGGAGTAGCACCAGATCCCGACCCACCCTCTCCAGATCCCGACCCACCTGGTGGAGTAGCACTTGATCCCGGGGCGGACTGTATTCGCTCCTGCCAACCCGGCAATGACCTCACAAACTCCATGACCTGGTCCATCTGACTCCTCTGTGTAGCGAGCTCCTCGGTCTGTTTCTGCATTGTTTCCCGCAGTGAGGACACATCGCTGCATCACGAGGTCGGGAGGCGCTAAAGGTCTTCTTCACTCCACCGCCGGGTAAGACCTGACCTACACCAGGAATATGACCGCGCTGCTTACCACCAATCACGGTACGCAAAATCTCACGGTCAGTCATGCGGGTCCCATCGGAGGTGCTCTCTTCCCGCATCCGCATCATCTCGTTCTGTTTAGTTACAAAAAAACAAGAAAAGTAATATATAAGTCGTGATGCATTATATTTCATCAAAAATGGGTAACTTTGAAAATAAATTATACTTACATATCTAGCCTCAGATACCGGGGACTCAAAGACATCGCCCCTCATATGGTTCCGACGGTAAAGCTCTATCAAGTCTTCTCCAATCGCTGCCTCAGCTCGCTGCTCAACTGTTTAGAAATAAAATCAATAACGACACACCCAACACCATGTATATATATAAATAAAATGATTAAATAGTTTCTTACAAAGTTATGGCGAATAGCAGCATACGACTGAGATCCGTGAATGCTAGAGCTCGTGTTCGCCATTCAGTTTTGTCGGTTCACCTCTGAGATCTTTTGCTTCTTGGGGTTTGTCCAAAGCTTAACCTGCGTATTTTAAATTATAAAAACTATTATATAAATGAATTATTATTATTATTATAAAGTGTCGATCCAGAAATTTACCAACGCATCCCAATCCTCTTGCGTCTTGTTCTCTGGACGCTTTCTTTTGATCTCCTCAATTTTCTCCACCCCACCTGCTGCCGTAAAGTTATCTTTTTTGTATCTATATTTGTTCTCTTCGTATCGTTTCTGGAGATAATACTCGATACTGTCAACAATCAGCTCTCCATTCGGGCCAACAAGGTGTCTGTCGAGATCAAAGTAGTGCTGCAATAAAATATAAATAAAAAAATATAAAAATTTAAATAAACAAACAAGTTTGAATAAATATACAAATTTAAATAAATAAACATCATAATTAAAAAAATAAAGGTTAAAAAAACTTACGTGTAGATGCTCATGGATGTGGGCCTTGGCCGTTTCGGGGACCTTAGCCCATGAATCGCAAAACATGGGAATCGAGTCCCATAACACCTCCCCAACATAGTTGGAGAACCAAGAAGAGTGAGGGCCCACGTGTGTCCAAAACCCCTCCTGGTTGACCCGAAAATCGATCGACACAGGCAGACTATCCAGTGCCGTCTTCGCCTTGAGTGTCGTGTTCTTAGTGGGACCACGCACCACCTTCCCGCCTTTCCCAATTTTGGCGTTTGGGTTGGCATCTTTGGATTTAGAGCCTACAAGTAATCAAATTCAAGTGATGATGACATAAAATAATATTTTATCAATTTAAAATGACATGTAATCAAATACAGTTTATTGAAAAATAATTCAGAAATTCTTACGCTGGCAATTGGTGCCTATCCTCCTCGAGGGACCACGAGGTGGCGAATTACCTCCATCGCCACCGTGAGACCTAGCTACAACATTTGCCATCTGTTAAACGAACATAGAAATTAGTGAAGAAACATATATATAATTAAATAAATAAACAAACAAATAAACAAAGTATATATCAACAAGATAATTATAATAAATAAATAAACAAACAAACAAATAAAACATTTAACCACTCGATAACAATTTCATTCAAATAATTAAGTGTTGTTCTACAAATTACAATTCGAGATTAATCTCCCACATCATCAACATAAAATTCAACATTATTAGTACTGTCATCTTCATCATCTTCATTCTTGTGGTCATCATCATCATCAGATGCTAAATCATGAGGAACGTGATCATCATAATCAATATCATCTTCGTCTTCCACAATAGTGATAATTGGTGATGGTGCCTCAACTTCCGTTGGTTGAACATCTATATTTATAATGTTATAATCCAACTGATCCAACTCAGCAGAGAGTGTGATATGTGATGAGTTGTTGTCATGTACAACATCCTGGTTGTCTTCTACCACAATGATATCCGGGTTCCAAATCTTTCGATGATAAGAATCTTGGACGGCCTTCCAATTACCACGTTTACCCGGGAAATCAAGGTAAAAGACTTGTGTTGCTTGCGTTGCAAGAATGAATGGTGCATTTTGAAATGATACACGATCGGTCATAATTTGCGTAATGTTGTTTCTATATGTACAGCATTTTAGGCGATTACTGTTATTAGTGTCGAACCATTTGACTTTGAACAACACAACATTGAATGAAATATATGAAAACTCTAGAATTTCTTCAAGCTGGCCATAATGCATTCCTCCATCAGGGTTAGGAGTTGAAATTCCGCTGTTTTGAGTTGAACGACGTAAATCACGGTCGTGTACAGTAAACTTCACACCGTTGACTACGCAAGAGTTGATTGAGACTGCAGTACATGATGGTCCACAAGCCAAAGCGAATAACTCGGCGGTACAAATTAGGTCCTTCTGTACTTTTAATTCACGAATCTATGAAAAAGTTAAGAATAGATAGATATGAGTAATAGTCGTTATTTTTACAGGGTAATACATACAATAAGTCTACCTTCATCTCAAACCAGCGAGGAAACCCTTCTTCCAAGTCTCTGCCAGGAAATGCCCTGTAAATGTTCATGATATTAGAATAAGTCGTCGAATAACAACTTACGTGAAACAAATTTTGAAATAAAACGCGTACCTCTTGTACGCGTTCATGTACGGGTCGATTTCATGACTGTTGTGTAGTACGTACCATACTACTTGCTTCATTGTGTCTGCTTTAAACCGAACTAATGATTGTTTACCATTCTTTTTGCAGACTGATCGAAACACCTCAAATCGACTTGTTGGCCTTGGACCATCCTCATTCCGGTCACGACGATTAAATCTCGTCTCAACACCCCGAAAATAATGCGAACAGAAAGTTAATGCTTCATCAGCAATATAACCCTCCGCTATTGAACCTTCAGGCTTGGCTTTATTTCTGACATAATTTTTGAGCTTTTTCATGTATCTTTCAAATGGATACATCCACCTCATGTAAACAGGACCGCCTTCAATAGCCTCTTCCGGTAGATGAATAACCAAGTGAATCATAATGACAAAAAAAAGCTGGAGGATATATTTGCTCGAAACTACACAAAATATTGATCAGTTGTGCTCTAGCTTTCAACATGTCATCCACCATCAAAGTTCGAGCGCATATTTGTTTGAAGAATGAACAAAGCTCGATTATTGGTGTTGCGGTGGTTTGGTCCTTCAAGTAATTTTGAAGTCCAGCAAGAAGCAACCGTTGCATCATTATGTGACAGTCATGAGCCTTCAAGCCTGTTATGTTGCTATCGTTGTCGGTCACTTTATGCTTGAAGTTAGATCCAAACCTATCAGGTAGTTTAACACCTTTGATGAATTAAGAAAAAAAAATCAGGATATTAGAATAAGTTGTCGAAATGAATACGTGAATTAATTCGAACAAAGAAATTTTCAAATAAAACGCGTACCTTTAATGAATTGACAAAAAAGTTTTCTTTCTTCGGTTGTGAAAGAGTACGTAGGATGAGGCTTAGAGCACTTCCCATTTCCTTTGTTGACGAGCCACAAGTCAGTACGAATATTCAAATTTTGTAAGTTTTGCCTTGCCTTGTTGGTGTCTTTTGATTTGTCATTCATTAACAAAGTACCCAACACACTCTCACACACATTTTTTTCGATATGCATGACATCTAAATTGTGTTTTAGTGTAAGAAAAAACCAATACTCTAGCTCGTAGATAACAGATTTTTTCGTCCAATTCAATTCGCGATTTTGATCACGTTTTTTTTTCGCACCCCCATATCTTGGTTGTTTCCCCGGGACACGTTTAGGCAATCTTCTTAGTTGATCCAAGATGTCATCACTGGTAAATTTTCTAGGAGGGTCTGTATCATCTACCTCTGTATAGAATGCCCTTCTGTTCTTCCGCCATTTATTGGTCATGCTTAAGAATCTTCTGTGACCAACATAAGCGGTTTTGTTTAACACGCACATAGCTGGAGTGTCATGCCATGTAACCTTGACCACTCCACCCAGACAAACTACTTCGAGCGGGAAAGTCATTGATAGTCCATAAAAGCGCTGCTTTCATACAGAATTCGGTGCCTATAACAGCATCCTTAGTCATGACTCCATCTTTCCATAAAGTCTTTAGGTCATCAATCAAAGGCCTCAGGTAAATATCAATATCCTTCCCTGGTGATTTTGGGGCCCGGAATTAACAATGTCAATATAAGAGAAGTATCTCTCATACATATCCAGGGAGGCGTATTGTATGTGGTTAATATGACCGGCCACATGCTGTATGACTGACTAAGGTTGCCGTACGGATTGAAACCATCATCAGCCAACCCTAACCGGACGTTTCTTTTTTCTTTAGCAAATTCCTTCGAATACTTGATGTCAAATTTCTTCCATGCTTGACCATCAACCTGGTGTTGCATCTTACCGTTCTCCCTAGACTGCCCAGACGCATGCCAAGTCATATGTTTTGCAGTGTGTTTAGACTTGTACAAACGTTGTAGTCTAGGAATGATAGGAAAGTAACGCAATACCTTGTTAGGAACTTTCTTCCCCAGTGTGTTCTTTTCTTTCCATCTACTAGCGCCGCAGATCGGACAATTCTGCAAATCTTCGTTACCCGCTCCCCGATATAAAAAGCAATCATTTACACAAGCATGTATCGATTCATATCCTAACCCGATAGTTTTAAATGTCTTCTTTATTTCATAGCATGACGATAGCATCTTGTATCCTAGAACGGGCGGGAAAACTTCCTTGAATAATGTTAGGAACTCATTAAATGTGGTGTCACTCACATTACCTTTGACCTTGATGTGCGTAATCTTTGCCATAAAGTCTAATGAAGACATCCACTCACAGGCTGGGTATAGTTTTTCATTGGCAGTGGCAAGTAACTCCTCATACTCATTACGTTGAGGAATTGCGTCGTTACTTGTCTCGCCAATATTTCCTTGAGTTGGATCATCTGGTTCGTTATTCGGACCAATATCATGAAGGAACTCAGCTATGTCACTCATCCCAGGGTGTCTTGTGTTGTGTACGGTTGTTCGGCCATCCGGCTCACCATGATTATACCATTTCGTATAACTATGGTCCCAGCCATTTGTGTGTATGTGGTCAAACAAAAATTCATGCTTTATCCAGTTTATGTTTAAACAACGAACACAGGGACATTTTATATTCCCATCAATATTCACCAAGGGCTTGCAATAGTTGCAGAAAGCTTTAAGACCAACTAAAAATTCTCTACTGGTACGCGCTAGTGAGACCCAACTTTTATCAATTGGCATAATTGCGTTTTAATGAAGCAACAAATAATTATATAGACTTAAAATGTTCACCTAATCCAACTATGGAAGGCAATCCTAACTCACTCTTTGAATGTTTCGTCTCATATATGAATGAGTATAATTGAATTTACTATTTGAGCAAATTTCGGCAACATTTCCCCTCAACTCCCCAAATATGTGCATTAAAGACATATTCGTAGGAGTAAAGGGGAAACACTGTCGAAATTTTCACAAATAGTAAATCAATTATACGCATTCATATCCTAAATGAGACAAAACATTCAAAAAGCAGTCCCAAACAGGGGACTTTCCAAAATTAATTTCTAATAAATTAATTTCGGATGGGTTTTCTATAGGATGATTAACTTCGGACGGGGACTTTCCGAAATTAATCGCTAAAGTCCTTAAATCATTTACATGTTTTGTATTTTGGTCATTTCATGTGTATTAACAGCAAACATTAACAAAGTTAGACAAAAAACATACCGATTAAGGTCTTGGCTCTCGGCTAGCTGGTCTCGGCTACCGGCTGGTCTCGACTGTAAAAAAAATCAAATTTATTAATAAAAATCAAAATTATTAATAAAAAATCAAAATTACAACATAAACCAAACAAGCTAAAAAGCTACGATTTGAACTCAACACAAGGATCTGATGTGCGTTACTGTAGCAGCAGGGACGGCTGCACTTGGGTGTTTTCTAGCCTACCAAAAGTGCTCAAGAAAAATTTGTAAAAATAAAAGAAAAATGGGGTTGAAAAGACAAGTAACCAAACTATAGTTTCCCCAAATTTCAGAAGATTTGATTAAGGATTGAGTTCATGAAAAATAAAAATCAACGGCCCCATCAGCCACTTTATTATTTGTTTCAAACTTGCAAAATGGGTAAGCAATGGGTATTTTGACTAAAGGGAGTCAACTACCAGATATTGCAAATACTTAGTACCCTATTTGAAGCTAACTTTAACACTAAAACATACACTAAACGGCCTAATCTGAGTTTTACACTTGCATTTTTTTTTAAACAGTTATGAGAAAGAATTTTTAGAAAACTACCTAAGAAACTTCAAAAGCACTAGAAAATGAAAATATTGACTTCTAAACTACAAGTAACAAGGATTATATCCTGATTCAACTTAGAACTTTGGTCAAAAAACAGCTTTTGGTTCAAAACCTTCATTAATCCAAACACACCTGTAGATTCTAAAACTGTCGCTTGTTAAGTGACATATCAATGCACACTTACATTGTTTCTTTTTTGAACAACGGGAAGCTGTTGGGCATTTTCAACGATAGCTGCTACCGAAGGAATTATCTCAAACATACCAACTTCTCCCAATATAAGGTTCGCTTATAATTTAAAGAAACTCAATGCATGAACCTCAAACATAACTTCTTAATTGCATTCATATATAATCCAAGACCGACTAACCCATACTTATGTGTGCAATCGCTCATGAGTATCCTAAATTTTATTATCATTGTCACAGTGGGCTGTTTGGGACAGGTCATGTTTGGGACAGGGACAGGGATTATATAATCCAAGACCGACTAACCCATACTTATGTGCTGCAACAGTGGGCTATGTTACTCAACAAACAACTAACAACTAACAACAAGCAACTATAAACTTTCGCCGGGGACATGTCCCCGCTAACACATAAACAAGTAACAAAAAAAAAAAAAAAAAAAAAAAAAAAAAAAAAAAAAAAACAAGCAACAAAAAAAAGGGTAAAAGCCATAAAATAACAACGTACTTTCTTAAATTTACCGAGTTGAAACACATACTTTTTTATTAACATATATACCCACGTACTTTCGAATTTTGTTCCGACTTTACCCATATGACCGATTTATATTAATATAATATTATATTAAATAATATTATTTTATTACATCATGTGTAAAGTCGGAACAAAATTTGAAAGTACATAGGTGTATATGTTGATTAAAAAGTATGTTTTTCAACTCGGTAAATTTTAGAAAGTACGTTGTTATTTTATGGCTTTTACCCCAAAAAAAAACCACAAAACTTACCTGGGTCTGAGTGTCGGCTTCGGTTCTCGGCTTCGATTCTCAGCTTCACTTCTCAGCTTGGTCTCGACACAGCATACTGTACAAAAATAATTAAAATAAAAAATAAAAAATTAACAAAAATCAGTCTGCAATAAAATAAAACATTGCAAAAATTAACAAACTCAAAAATTAACAAATAACAAAAAATTAACAAATTAACAAAAAATAACAAAAAAAAAAAAAAAAAAAAAAAAAAATTAACCTGGGTTTGTAAACAAGGGGGACAAGGAAGAAAGAAGATGGGAAAAGATAGAATTACATGAGGAGAGGGTTTAAGGAAAGAATTATATGAGGAGAGGGTTTAAGGAAAAAATTATACTCGTGCACAGTGGTGCGTGTGTAGTGGTGGCGGTGGTGAGCTGTGGTGGTGGAGGTGGTGAGCTGTGGTGGGGCAGTGGTGGTGGCTGTGGTGGAGAAGACGAGTGTGTTTTTGGTTTTATTTTTTTTTCCCGAGTGAGACCAGATCTGTCAATAATTGAGGTTAATATTTCCTTTCCACTTTTGCCGGGGACAAATCCCCGGTGAAAGTTTTCTTTGTCTTCTAGCGACACTTTTGCCAGGGACAAGTCCCCGGGGAAAATGATGGCGGGATAAAGTAAAAGTGAGGAGAGAAAATGAAAATTTACGCCAAAACTTTCCCAGGGGACATGTCCCCTGGAAAAGGTTTAATTATAAAATTAAAATTATCATTTTAAATAATTAGAATTAATAATAAATTATAAAATTATATAATTAAATTTAACCTAAAAATTATAAAACTAATCTAATTACTTTTAACTTAGGTTGCACGGACACGGCGATACGGCAAAGTCTAAAAATATATGACGTATCATGTTAAACAACAAGTATAGGTGCATTGGTATACTTATCATGTTAAACGACCGGGTATAGGTGCTATTGGTATACGTATCATGTTAAACGAGCGAGTATAGGTGCTATTGGTATACGTATCATGTTAAACAACCAAGTATAGGTGCATTGGTATACGTATCATGTTAAACGACCGGGTATAGGTGCTATTGGTATACGTATCATGTTAAACGACCAAGTATAGGTGCTATTGGTATACGTATCATGTTAAACGAGCGAGTATAGGTGCTATTGGTATACGTATCATGTTAAAGGACCAAGTATAGGTGCATTGGTATACGTATCATGTTAAACGACCAAGTATAGGTGCTATTGGTATACGTATCATGTTAAACGAGCGAGTATAGGTGCATTGGTATACGTATTATGTTAAACGACCAAGTATAGGTGCTATTGTTATACGTATCATGTTAAAGGACCAAGTATAGGTGTTATGGTATACGTATCATGTTAAACGAGCGAGTATAGGTACTATTGGTATACGTATCATGTTAAACAACCAAGTATAGGTGCATTGGTATACGTATCATGTTAAATGACCGGGTATAGGTGCTATTGGTATACGTATCATGTTAAACGAGCAAGTATAGGTGCTATTGGTATACGTATCATGTTAAACGACCAAGTATAGGTGCATTGGTATACGTATCATGTTAAACGGCCGGGTATAGGTGCTATTGGTATACGTATCATGTTAAACGACCAAGTATAGGTGCTATTGGTATACGTATCATGTTAAACGAGCGAGTATAGGTGCTATTGGTATACGTATCATGTTAAACGACCAAGTATAGGTGCATTGGTATACGTATCATGTTAAACGACCAGGTATAGGTGCTATTGGTATACGTATCATGTTAAACAACCAAGTATAGATGCATTGGTATACGTATCATGTTAAACGACCGGGTATAGGTGCTATTGGTATACGTATCATGTTAAACGAGCGAGTATAGGTGCTATTTGTATACGTATCATGTTAAACGACCAAGTATAGGTGCATTGGTATAAGTATCATGTTAAACAACCGGGTATAGGTGCTATTGGTATACGTATTATGTTAAACGACCAAGTATAGGTGCTATTGGTATACGTATCATGTTAAACGAGCGAGTATAGGTGCTATTGGTATACGTATCATGTTAAACAACCAAGTATAGGTGCATTGGTATACGTATCATGTTAAACGACCGGGTATATGTGCTATTGGTATGCGTATCATGTTAAACGACCAAGTATATGTGCTATTGGTATACGTATCATGTTAAACGAGCGAGTATAGGTGCTATTGGTATACGTATCATGTTAAAGGACCAAGTATAGGTGCATTGGTATACGTATCATGTTAAACGACCAAGTATAGGTGCTATTGGTATACGTATCATGTTAAACAAGCGAGTATAGGTGCATTGGTATACGTATTATGTTAAACGACCAAGTATAGGTGCTATTGGTATACGTATCATGTTAAAGGACCAAGTATAGGTGCTATGGTATACGTATCATGTTAAACGAGCGAGTATAGGTGCTATTGGTATACGTATCATGTTAAACGACCAAGTATAGGTGCATTGGTATATGTATCATGTTAAACGACCGGGTATAGGTGCTATTGGTATACTTATCATGTTAAACGACCAAGTATAGGTGCTATTGGTATACGTATCATGTTAAACGAGCGAGTATAGGTGCTATTGGTATACGTATCATGTTAAAGGACCAAGTATAGGTGCATTGGTATACGTATCATGTTAAACGACCAAGTATAGGTGCTATTGGTATACGTATCATGTTAAACGAGCGAGTATAGGTGCATTGGTATACGTATTATGTTAAACGACCAAGTATAGGTGCTATTGGTATATGTATCATGTTAAAGGACCAAGTATAGGTGCTATGGTATACGTACCATGTTAAACGAGCGAGTATAGGTGCTATTGGTATACGTATCATGTTAAACGACCAAGTATAGGTGCATTGGTATACGTATCACTATTATTATTATTATTATTATTATTATTATTATTATTATTATTTTTTTTTTTTTTTTTTTTTTTTTATATAAAAACACTTTTATTAAAAACTCATAGGATTACAAAAAATTAGTGGGAAGCCTAGAAACTAACTGGGCCCCCACACCTTTAGCAATGGCAAAACCAATCCTATTAAAAATATGAACTGCTGCACGCGCTCCAACTTCCCACCAAAAAAATATATTATTATTATTATTATTATTATTATTATTATTATTATTATTATTATTATTATTATTATTGGTCTCAACTTCCCACCAAAAAAATGGCGCCAAGAATTTCCACCAAAAAAATGGCGCCAATAATTCCCACTAAAAACATGCTACCAGATTTGCTCTATATATCACATAAAGAAAACTTGAAATCTTATCCCACCAAAAACTACCAAATCTTATCCTCAAAACCACTCAAAACCAGAGATGGAGTCATTTAATCCTTTTATGTGTTCTTGTGAAGCAGGAAATATAAAATTAAGAACATCACATAGAGAACATTCATCTGGACAACAATATTATTCATGTCCTCTGTCAAAGATGAACAATCATACATTTCCTATTTATGTAAATATACAAATAATTGGGTTGTAATCTCTTATAATTTTCTTATTATGTAACAGCCCAGAAAAGATAATGGGTGCGGATATTTTATGTGGAAGGATGCATTTGACAAGTACTTAAGAACAATCTCTTCTCAAGGTTTTGGGTCTGCACCAACAGAGTGCTCGAGCTGCCATGAAAAAGATCTTAGGATAAACTTGCTGGAATCACAAAAACATGTGCTAGAGACAAGAGTAAGGTTGCTCGAGGCAAGACTTCAAATGGCAAGGATTCCTAACGACCACGCATGTCAGTCGGATGCATTACTTCGTGAGCTGTTAGGTGACATGGAAAATCTTCGTATGTAGTAGTAGTAGTTGTTGTTGTTGTTCTTGTAGTAGTAGTTGTTGTTGTTGTTGTTGTTCTTGTTGTTGCTGATCAAAGTAGTAGTTGTTCTTGTAGTTGCTGTTGTTGATGTTGTTGTTGTTCTTGTAGTATGTATCTGTCAAGTATTTTTATAAATCAAAGCACATGCTGGATTTGTAAAGCTGACCATGTTCTTAGTTAACCAGATTATGGTGTCCAAACACCCCTTTTCCAATACTAAATTATATATGCTCAAAGAATGAAACTGAAGAAACAATATCACATTTAACAAACACGAATTAAGAACCATATTAATTCATCATAAATTTAATATTTTTGTTTTCCCATACCTATATATCTACTCTGTTTCGTCAAGTCTCATCAATAAATCCCAAGCGTTGGATAACCTGGAGATACAACCCAGCTGCTCAAAATTCAAGTCTTCGTTTCTTTGACCAGATATTTTGTAACGACAGACGATGGAACTAAAGATATGCCGTTTTAATTTTAAAATAATTTAGGGTTTTTACGTAATGAAAAGACTATCCAAGCATCGGGGTTTTAGTTATGTATTAATAGTTACAATAAAGTATAATTTTTATAAATAGCAGGTTTTGCCGGGGACATGTCCCCGGGAAAAGGTCTGGCGGAAATTTTCCCGCGAACAATTAGCATGCTTTTGACTTTGGTCAAATTTTGATAAAAGTGGAAAATACTTTTTGCGGGGACACGTCCCCGGAGAAACTTTACGTTGAATTTTGACTATCCGGTCAAAGTTTGATAAAAATCAAACTTACTTTCGCCGGGGACATGTCCCCGCAGAAAGTATCCGTTGAATTTTCCGTAACAAGTCAGCGTATTTATGTGCCACGTCAGATTTTATTTTGTCGTTTAGTGACTTTCGCCGGGGACATGGTGTCCCCGGCGAAAGGCTCCTCGCCCGTCCATCCGATTGTTGTAGTGAACCACCAAACGAAGAAGACGAAGATGAGGACGTTCAAGAAGTCGATCCGAGAGGGAAGAAAAAAGCCTTCGGCGGGAGGAGGCCCCGTGAAGTTTGGTCGCCGGCACAAGAGGAGGCTTTGGCGAAAGCATGGATTCAAATCTCCGAATGTGGTGTTGTCGGTAATGAACAAAAGTCCGACGGTTTTTGGAAACGGATTCTCGAGCATTACAAGGCAACTTTGGGTTCGACTTCACGAACTTTTCATGCGTTGAATACCAAGTGGAAAACAATGAACACGGCCATGGGTATTTTCAACGGCTACTACGTCCAAGCGGTACAAGCTATACTTTTTATTTTACATAATTTATACTTTATTATTTACAATTACATTATTTTGTTTAAGCTATACTTTTTATTATTTTGTATATAATGTAGAAACATGCTAAGGCTAGTGGGTGCAACGACTTGGACGTGGTGAGGCAAGCTGAGACGGATTACTATACAGTAAAAAAAAGACAATTTGCTCATAGCTTGGCGTGGGAGGTTGTCAGAGGTCATGATAAATGGACGGAGCAAGAATGTTTTCAAGATGTTGGCGGTGCGACTAGAAATTCTTCAAAAAGGAAGTCGGGGGAGTATGAATCGGCAAGCAACACCATTCCCAACGGGAGATGAAGTTTTTTTTGGAGCCGCATGAACACATTCGCGATCCCGCTATGTTGGAATTCGTTCTTACCCAAAAACGTGAACTTGCGGCGAAACACGGATGGGCTTGCAATTTTTAAGTTGTAGTTTCAATTTTTTTTTTTATTTCAACTTATGTAATGTTTTTTTTTTATAAGTTGTAGTTTCAATTTTTAAGTTGTAGTTTTTTTAAGTATTATGTAATGTTTTTATTTTTAATGAAATTGTATGTTTTTATTTTAATATTGTATGTGATTTTATGTATTAAAAAAAAATGAAATTCGGGTACTAGGGTACCACTCCCTCCACTTAGGGTAGTTTTGAGTTGGAGGGTTTTTATTGGATAGAGGTGATGTGGCAATTCGAATACTAGGGTACCACTCCCTCCCCCCTAATAGTACCCAAGTAAACCAATGTTTAACCACTATATCTTAAATTGCCACCTCTACATCAAAGTTATCATTTTATATTGAGTTTAGATAGAGTGTTAGACCGCGATATACGTCATCAAAACTCTCAACTAGTTGAGTTCAAGCCAATACTGGCTCGACTCAAATCCATATTTTATGTTTCAAACACTATCTAATATTTTGTAATGCCAAAAAGCTTATGTACTGATGGTACTTTATGTTGTGTGAGAAAATCCCTAGTTAAATAATAGTGGGTTAAAATACTACTTACAACACGTGAGATAAATTTATGGTATCATAAGATAGTTAATTTACATTTTAAAAAACTACTTCGTATCATCCACGTGCACACCGGATTTAAATATTCAAGTCTTCGTTTACGCGAGTTTGAACTTTACCCAAATCCTCAAGCTCTATCATCAAACTCGACTTGACTCGACTAGTTTACACCAAAAATAATTCAATAAATCACCCAAGGCCCAAAGGTTCTTCTTATGGGCTATATACAAAAACCCATTTCTTCATAAGCCCAATCCATAGAAGAAAAAAAATCAATCCCTTCTTTTATCTCCCTCACAAAGTGACACACAGAGATCAAACCCTTTAAGCATTGGTGCTTACTGTTGCAATGTAAGTTCACTTATGTAAAGTCTTATTATATTATGTTCAATGGTTTTGTTAAGTAACTTGTGAAATGAGTGTTGATATTTATAAATTAAGTTGTACTAGAAGGATTTGTACTTTTGTTGAATTTATGGACTATGATATGTTTGATATATGAGTTATATATTTTGGAACTGGAATTTAAGCTACATTTTACCTTGTCTATGACATTTTCTAATGTGTACTAATTTAGTGAGCAAAATGTGGGAATGTTGGGGCAAATGGGTGTTGTTTATATTTTGAAATTGAGGGTGTTTTGAAGTAGATAAGCAGTTTTGAGAGTTTGGATGAAATTGCTTATATGCTTCTCTTAGAGGATATAAGTGCTTTCACGTGTTAGACTGCTTTTAAACTGCTTATTTGCTTAAAAAAAATATGTGGGGTACCAAGGTACTTAACTTTAAGTGCTTATTTACTCCTAAAATAAGCATATACCTAGTTTTGTGAAAATGCTAGAAACTGCTTATTTGCTTAAACGTTAAGCAGATTAGCATGAAAGAGGCAATCCCAAACACCCCCTTATACGAGTGCCAATATTTAGTTGTATAATTATTTGAAAATTTCAACGTTCAGAAAAGTCACAATGTGGTCAGCTCGATATTTGTACGTTCCTATGTTTTTATGGTTTGCAAAAAGTTAAATTCAGTTACTTTTTCTTGTTAGATTGTAAAAACCGAAAATGATGGCGATTGGTGCTTCTGCACTCCAAATAACTGCAGCAAGGCCGTCAATGTTTCTCACACAAAGGAGTCTTGGGGTTACTATGGCAAGCTTTGTAAATGAAACCGATAGAATCTTGTCATCTAAGCTTACCAGCTCCTCTCATGTGTCGTCGGTGCTAAATGTTAAACGAAGTTTTACAACTAGTCGTCCAAAGTATGAAAGGTTTGTTACTAAGTCAATGTCTGAAGCTTCTGAAAGCAAGCCCGTATCCCAGCTATCCATTGATTTGAAAGGTTTGATCCTTATTAATTTCCTAAAGATTTTGCTGTCTGGTTTATAAATATAGTAAACTATTATGTGTAGGTAAAAGAGCGTTTATTGCTGGTGTTGCTGATGACAATGGATATGGTTGGGCTATTGCAAAGTCTTTAGCTGCTGCAGGTGCCGAAATTCTTGTTGGAACATGGGTGCCTGTAAGTAACGTAGAACGCTAGAGGTTGCAAGGTGTATGGGTCGGTCGGTTGTGTGACGGTTCTAAACGGGACTGGTTGAGTTGCGTTGATACCCACAATCACTATATTGTCCATTTTAAGGTTTAGATGAATAGTCGGTGTTGATGTTTTGATTATGAATACGAACTAATATATTATTACATATTCAAAAACTTTTTATACAGCGATTTAATAAGGTTGTATGAAAAAATAATTTTTGAACGAGCTTCAACCTGTCTGACACGTGCTGCTTTTAGCTAAAGTTATAAATTGATCCATATAATCGACTCATTCCCAAGTAAATGGGTCAAATTCCCACCTCTATTGAAAACTATAAACTTGTGGTGGTACTTTTGTCCCTAGTTTCATCTCACTCTTTCTTTTGTGACCTTTTAATGTAGGCCTTAAACATATTTGAAATGAGTCTACGGCGAGGGAAATTTGATGGATCACGAGTGTAAGATTTTAATCAGTTTTAACTTGCTTATATTAGCAAATCGACTTACTTATGAAGAGTGCCATCTATCAGGTTGCCAGATGGTTCTTTGATGGAAATTACTAAAGTTTATCCACTAGATGCTGTCTTCGATAACCCTGACGATGTACCTGAAGATGTAAGTGGTATAGATAATTATCATAACAAACTGTTCAGACCTTCAAACAGCCCTAAAATTGACTTGTGTCTGTGACTTTGTGCAGATTAAAGCCAATAAACGTTATGCGGGAGCAAGTAATTGGACAGTGCAGGTGCATACTAGCACTGTTGTCTTCTTTTTTTGTGTGTCGTTCTGTTGATGGACCATAAATTATAAATTTGACCCTTTTCCGTCTTAGCTATTTCTATTAACCCATTTGACGTGTATTCAGGAAGTTGCAGAATCAGTAAAGCAAGACTTTGGTAGTATTGATATTTTGGTGCACTCACTTGCCAACGGACCAGAGGTACGTCGTTCATGAACCTTTATATATGTTCTACATAATAGTTTGATATACATCATTTGTCATGTTACTTAGAAATTGCATCGTATGTGATTAGGTGACGAAACCTTTGCTGGAAACATCAAGGAAAGGTTATCTAGCCGCAGTATCTGCATCAAGCTATTCTTATGTGTCTTTGCTCAAGCATTTCCTCCCAATTATGAACCCTGGTTTGTCACTTACCCTTCTTCTTTCCGTCCTCTTGCTACATATTACATATTTCATGATTTTATGATTTTATTTTTTGTATATCACATATGCATTCATGTTATGTTCATGCATAACAATGGTTAGGGCTCTTGCAGGTGGTTCATCTATCTCTCTTACATATATTGCTTCTGAAAGGATCATTCCTGGGTAAATTCCCTTTTACATTCAGTTTTTAGTTATGTCTTGTGCTAATACGAGGTGACATTTTCAAAATCGTTTACTTATGAATGGGTCAGATAAAAATAGCTGTGACGGTTACGGGTTGAATGAGATAACAGTCCAAAGTCTATATTTATGCATAACACGTACTAAATCGTTTCCGTTCAAACATTTTGAACATTTGCAATAAAAAAATTCCTGGAATGATCAGTAACATATTATATGTTTATATTATTTGATAAACTGGACAAAAAAAGCCTTTAAGGTTTAAACCCGACCGGGACCAGTTTGACCCGTACAAAAGTTACTGTATTTGAATCAAACCCATGTTGACCCTTTACTCAACACGACCGTATGCCTGTCTTTTCACCTCTACATACATTGATTGTATTGAATCATGTACATGTAATGTATATGACACAGGTATGGTGGGGGCATGAGTTCAGCAAAAGCCGCACTTGAGAGTGACACAAGGGTGAGCTCTTACCACTTCAAGTCTTCTAAACAAGTATCAAACCTTTTTAATTTAAATAATAAATACATACATCAATCTATGGTTCCTTTTAGGTGCTTGCTTTCGAAGCTGGAAGAAAAAAGAAAATTAGGGTCAACACTATATCTGCAGGTGATCACATCTCTACTTCCTTTTTTTTGTTTGGTTATTCTTGCAAGTATTAAGGGTGCGTTTGGTTTGTCGCTATTAATCACAATCGGTATGGGTATTGGTATAGAGTGGAATGATAACTGAAGGTATGAAGAAACCACCCACACACATAATATATGAGGAAACCTTCACATTTGGGTATCCTCATTCCATTGTGGTGGGCCCTATAACCAACCAAACAACATTAATGACTTTCAAAGTCATAGACCCATACCCATACATCCCAACCAAACGGGCCTAATTTCCTCGCCTGTATCATCCCGCATCATACCCAAAATGGAATTTCTTTCAGGTCCACTGGGAAGCCGTGCGGCTAAAGCAATTGGCTTCATAGATACAATGATCGACTACTCTTACGCAAATGCCCCTATACAGAAAGAACTATTTGCAGGTAACTTACTTAGCCCAAAATATAACCAATCTTCGTTATAAACTTGCAATGTCCGTACACTTTGCTGAATTTTGTGAAAAATAAATGAACAGATGAGGTGGGGAACACTGCAGCATTCCTGGCATCACCATTGGCTTCTGCCATTACGGGTGCTCTTATATATGTAGACAATGGACTAAATGCAATGGGTGTGGGAGTTGATAGTCCGTTGTTTAAAGATCTTAACATTCCAACAGACAAACATTAGCAACATACGATAGGCAGGTTGGTGTTGAGAATAAAGTTTTGAAGTTCCGGCTAGTAGATTATGCTTTTAGTTGTCTGTAAGATGTTTATGACAACTTATTGATGTAAAGAGTTTATGATCGGGTACAATGAGGGAGGAGATGATCCCTTGTTTCCGTTTAAAGTAGGCACTAGACACGTTTGCCATCGTTATCTTAGTATGCATGACTTAGCCTTATATCATATGATTACTGTGACCTGATGTGCTATAACCATTTCTCATTGTTTCGATGAACCGATTTTATTTTGTATTATCTTATTATCTACAGGGGTTAACTAAGCAATTTTTAACAATTTCAAACAAGATAATACATTCAAACAGATTACTTACCATTAATTTCACTGCATTTTACCTAAACATCAGCTTGGACTAATGTGACTTTAAAATGAATATACACAGAAACATTAAAATGAATATACATTATCCACAAGACAAAGAACATCAACAAGCCTATGACATTAACATAAACTTTCCTTACCAAATAATACAGTTTTATAAGGATATAGATGAAATTATCCTCCAAATATTTATTAATTTCTTCTATCCTCAAATATGTGATTCTTTTTGCAATTTTATATTAGACTTTGGCTTGTAGTCACCAAGAATTATTAAGCTAGACTCCAAACTTCAACTTTGTCTATAGTAATTTATTTGTTGATAGTTCGTTTTAAAAACCGGTTTTTTTAGTGACCCGGAGTCGGCGGGTCGCCGGGTCAATGGTTCAACCGGTTCGACCGGCGGGTCAAACCGGCTTTCTATACACATAAAAAATGCAATAAATTGTGTTACCAAACTCGTATATAACTTGTAAAAAACCAATATGAAACACATTTAAACCCTTCAAAATCAAATACTAAGCATAAAATAAGTTAACCAAACACACAATCCAATAAAAACACATACAATCCAATGAAAGGTCCAAACTTTTAAATGACATTTCAGCCATGTTACTTGAACATTTAAAACTATGTAAATTGATATTCTCATAAATATATTATTGTATATGTTTAAACGTCATCACAACTTTACATAATACATACTTCCCTCATGAAATTTTTATTATACAAACATGTTGGATTAAAACTGATGACAACATTTCTATTCCAACATCACAAAATGTTTGCAGTATGGTATAGATAACTTGATCATGTAATTTCATTTGTTCAATAGCTTTTGGTTTGATGCAATAATTCTCGATTATCCATATTGGTCAATTAGAAAACAACAAAAAATACAAACCGGCTGGTTTTGGTGAACCGGTTCGACCCGGGTCAAGTGGAACCCGGCGGTTCAATCCGGGTTTGAAATCCCATAAAACCCATTACTAACGGCCCGGTAACATTACCGGTTCTCGGTTCCCGGTTCAACCGGTTGAACCGGCCGGGTCAACCCGGGTTTTAAAACATTGGTTCTAACTTTGTAATCTGACATAATATTAGTTAGGCTAGTAACATCAAGAAGGTCGACCGACTCCTCGACCTACAAAGCAAGCGATCATCCTTATTGTGGCACAAAAGTCGCTCTCGGTCGTCGATCGTGAATTTGGGTGAAATGCCCGTGCCTGCGACCGATTGTGTAAATGTTTTGTGTGTGTGTTTTAATTAAAAAAGAATATTTGTGGGGTATGTCTTTTGTTGTGTAGGTTGTCTTACCGTGGCAAAAAATCGTTTGTAAGTCGTCGGAGAGAGAAAGCTAATGTGACGGGTAAAATGAAGGTCGCTGGTAGTCCTTACTATGCCTAGCCTTATTACCTTTAATTTTGAGAGTATCAAATATGAAGCTTGGGGTAACCATAGCGTTCGATTTCTCGGCCAACCAATCCACAAAATCTTAATCCCTCATAACAATAGTCAAATGATAGATTGGTGTGACCTTTAAGTTTGTTTACATGTTCACCCCTTGCAAGGCCGGAGGTCCTTTTCTATCGTTGGTAAAACTAGAAGCAGCCTCTCTATCTTAGGTAAGGGTAAGGTTGTCTACGTCTTAACCTCCACCATACACTGTGGAAAACAATATTGAAACCCATAACCCGTGATATAACAGTATAACCCATTTTTTGGCATCAGAAGCCACTTTCTATTTAGACCAATAATAAACTTATACAACAAAAATAAAGCCCACTAGTATGTATATGTACGTATATCTACAAAGTACAAACTATTCATCACCCATTATCTAACAACTTTAGGTCTACTCATCACCCAACCTCTTTCCTATCTAAACACTTCATGTCTTCACACACACACAAACATTAAAAAAAACATAAACTAGTTTGCCAATTGTAAGATAAACAACTTATAAAACTGAAACATATTATATACTAAAACTATATACAAGATTCTTAAAAACTAATGATGATGATGATAACTATGAGCAGATCAAGAACAAGAATCTTGTAGCTTTGTTGGTCACTTTTTTTTCATATTGGCTGATTGTCAAGTAAAGGTAATAAAGCTTTGACCTTTAACCTTTTTACTGTATTGGGTATCATGGTTTTAAGGATTTAATGATTTGTAGATGGTTATTTAAGAATCTTGTTTTGTGGGGTATTGTTTATTTAATGTTTTTGACTTTTTGTTATATAATCCTATAGTTTCTACATGTTTGAGGGTGATAAGTTGTTGATAGTTAGTGTGTTGAATATACATGTTACATGTAGGGATCTTGATATTGAATTGGTTTTGAGATTATTGAAATTTGGTTGTTTTTTATCATTTCATGTTTGCTCAGGATTTAGATCTATGAATAAGGTGATAGATCTGAAACAAACTGTTATGTGTATATGGTTACTGATTTATCAGATGACATAAGTTTTCTTAATCATACTAGAAAGTTATATCTTACATATTTGTTTCTGATTATGGTTGTCATGTGGTTGTGACCTGTGCGCACGCATAATCATCAATACGCCTTAAATCCTCTACCCGAAAACTTTACATACTTGTTTCTGATTATGTTTTACATATACATGTGTGTGAGCCGGAATCATCAACAGGCTTTAAATCCTACTCGAAGACTATAATGTTACATGTTTGTTTCTGATTATTGTTTTCTTGAATGCGCATAGTTATCAGCAGGCCTGAAATCTACTAGAAAAGTATGTGTTACAATATTACTTGTCTGTTGCTGATTATGGTTTTCTTGTATGTTCAAAATCATAAATAGGCCTTAAATTCTCCCAGAAAACTATGTACATCTTTGTTTCTAACTATGGTTACATGTGTGCAGAATCATCGATAGGCCTTGAATCCTACTCGAACTATATGTTACATGCTTGTACATGATCTATTGTGTGTTTGCAGAATCATCCATACACCTTTAATTCTACTCGAAACTATAGTACATGTTTGTTCCTAGTTTATAGTTTTCATGTAGAGTGCAGAATCGTCAATAGGCTTAAATTCTACTCAAACTATTACATTCTGATTATTGTTTTCATGTAATTTGTCTTTATGTTGTGCAGGTTATGTTCACGGCATAACATTAAGATCAGCAAGAAACCATGATCCACGACTTGGACTGAAAACGAGCTAATACTGTACAGCCAAGTAGCCAACCATGTAACAAGCAATGTATAAAATTTTCATAGAAAAACTAAAATAATCTATAAAATTTTCAATTCACAAGATACATAAGATTACAAAGGAACATAGTTACCCACAAAATGTTAAAATATGGTACATCACACGGTTTGAAGGGGGTAGCTAAGAATACTTATAGCATGTTTTGAACCCCATTTGTCCGATCCTCTACAGCCATCCTATTGCCGTCCGAACCCTCACCAGCTTCATGTTTTCTTGATATTTTTCCAAGATCCCGATCTTCCTTGTCTGCTTAATAAGCAGCAGATCAAACAAAGATCAGAAGAGGAAAACGTGAATTGAGCAAAAAGAATCAATGACAGTTTGACAAATATGCTTTGAATTAAAGTAAAATTGTAACGAGAAAGAGAAATAAATTGCATAGGAAAGCGATTTGGTGAAAGAAAAAAGAAACCGAGAAGATGAAGATAAAACACAGGTCGAATAGGGATCCATCCAATAACCACTACTGATGTTTAGCCAACAGGGGCTGATTATTTACATATAGGAAACATACATCTTTGATGGTGATTAAATTATACAATAGCATTTTAATACGTGTTATTAATCAGTTATTACCACTTTCACCATCTGACGCGCCTTCAAGCTTTGCAATGGCATCCACAAGGGCTTGTTCATGTTCCTGCATTACAAAACCTTATTAGCGAAGATTAAATTGATCAATATGACATCAGGATGCTAAATTTCGACCAGTTTTTACCTTTAGCACTTTTCTGACCATCTCAATATCCATTGGATGGGCATTACTTGAACTGAACACTTTGTCTATCTGTTAATGCAAGCAGGAAATATTAATGCTTTCGTAATAACAAAGTGCAGAGCGACAGTTTCTAAGCCATTAAACGAAAACGGTTGTTTGATAAGTAATATATATTGATAATGCATAAGAAGACCACCCAAGTATTCAACTTTGCTCACTAACGCCAGAAAAACAATTAGAACTACTTTACAGGCCCCCAATATGTACCCAGATTCGTGTATGCCAAATATGGCACACACAAAAACAATATCTATAACCTCAAAATTTATTGTTTCATAGTAAGGATGTGTACAGGTGATAAATTCAAAAAGAACAATCAGATTATTTCTTTGATAAGTAAAAATATATGGATGATGATGTATATAGCCCAACTATTCTCAAATTCGTTTCTAACACCCATTATACAGTTAAACTTCTTTATAGGCCACCAATATATGTATTTGGTTTCGTTTATACCAATTATGGCAATAGCAAGAACAGACTAAATAACGAAGATACCCTCGAAATATATGAAGAAAAAAAAAGATACCAGATGGTTATTTTATCTATCCTGTAGTCCGTAGAGCAAAAAATTATTGAGCAGTCGTATATATTTTTTTTTTACCAGATTTGGTATTAAATGAGACTGGATACACGTTGTTTAATGACGCGGTTGTAATCATTAAGTGACCTCCTTACATGTTAGTCCTGATATATAAAATAGTGACTAAATACGATGTCAGTCAGATGGATGTGTGAATGGGTATTCAACATGGTTACAACATTCTGAATCACCCGGATAATTTTGAGACCACATGAAATCGCCCCATTTCACCTTTTGACATGTTACCCAACCCATCAATTTTGCTACTCCTGGTAAAAATGCATTGATCTGGAAGGTAGAATTCAACATACCTCCTTAACAAGGGTTTCGGTGTGTAGTAATTCGATATTATTTGAAGGCCTCTTTGCACTACCATTTTGTAATAGAGGTTGTTCTTTCTTCGGCTGACCTTTGCCAATCGCTCTACCTCTTCCAGCACCAGGACCAGGACCAACAGTGGTCACACCACGAGCCGCAGGATTTTTTATCCCACGACCAGAACCACTTCGGCCACCTCTGTTAGAAATCCCAACATCCTCCCATTTCCAACGAATGTCGTTTGGAGATATCTAAAACATGTGATAATGGTTTAGGGGGTAAAATGTATGAAGTGAAGATGCATGAAACGCTAAATAAAATGTATTTCCTTTATTCCAAATTCACTGAAATTTATATCCTTCTGAAATCCAATGAAAGCTGTAGGCATTTTCTTTTAAAAAGATTTCACGTAAAAGCTTCCTATTAGCCCGTGACCCTTTTTGTCATTTGCATGTTTACATGTCTGACAAACATGCAAACATCTTACCGCACTATGCAACATGTCTAATTTTGCCTTTTTCAGTGTATGATATACAAAATTACTAGTATAAGCTGACTGCAAGAAAAAAAGTAGACGAAAAGAAGAGCAAGCCATATTGGTATAGGTAACAAGATTAGTAGATTAGATAACTATATAACAGGTTAAAACGGGTTTATGTTGAAACATGCCACTTCTAAGTATGGGTCTAAACAGGCCGGATTAGGTTGAGTTGACCAACTTCTTTTTCGTCCATATTTTTGTTTTTAAAAACAAGGAGGTCGACTACAATAACCATTGACAAATGATGTAGAAGGTTGTGTGCATTCGAAAAGGTTTTCGATGACTTTCAAACTGTTTGACACGTTCCCTTTTTAGCTTCTTATTTTTGTTCGATACAAGCAGTTTTGCAATGAAGAAATAATCCCAAATCAACCCATTCATAAGTAAAAGTGTCAAAATTGCCACTCAGACATACTTGGCATAAAAATTGATACTAACCTCTCTAAGATTAACCCATTCCCAAGTCTCATCGGGTGTATTGGCATCATACACCAAAGCATGACGACCCTGTCAATATATAAAATTCAAATTCCCATCAACAAATGACAAAGAGGCGGGTAATATATAGTAATATCTAGACCACGTCAACACATACCTCAACAGGGTTGAAATCTCTAATAACAGCTTCGTAAAAGTTATTATCTGTGGGCCATCTTGTCCAAACCTTCCTCCCGATAAGAGGATCGGAGCTGGTGTCGTCACCAAACCCCGGCTTAGAAACTTGATCCCTTCCATTGAAACTAGCTGAACCATACTGCAAAGACTTTATTATACAGACATCAGTAAATCCCACAATAAATTAGGGGGTCAAAACGGGTGCAAGCTAAAAAGGGCCTGACGGGTTGGGTTGACCCACAAAACATTTTTATCCATTTTATCAGTTCTCTATAGATAAGTAGATAACTATGATGATATCATGATATGAACAATATTATTAAGGTGATAAAAATCTAAATCTTTAAATAAATTGATTTAAAGAGGTTTATGCACCATAAGTAGACTCTGGGCAACTTTCAACTTGTTTGACCCGTGTCCTTTTTACCTAAATTTTTATCTGACCCGTCTGAGAAAAATAAAAGAGCACAACCCAAACCACCTCAAGGAAAAATCAGAAAAAAGAACTTAGAGCAACATCATCTTACAGATTGTGGCTTCTTTCCCCTGAATCCTGAGCCAGAGCCTCGGTTCAAACCTGATGGAGATGGCTGGTGCAGGGCCGGTGGTGGTGGTCCTAAAGACGAAGAAGGTCCAGACTGAGATGTCTTTTGTTTCTTATGTGATGCAGAAACAGTAGGACTATTAATCATGCCAGGCTGAAGCGCGTTTGACTTCCTCCATTCCCTGTTTGGTACCACGTTAAACAATTAACATTCATCTAATCACATGAACTTGATGATAAGTAATAGATCATACCTTATTCTCATGATGATGTCATCAGAATTAACCATAGCTAGAAGCCTTCTGTGTTCTTCATCGGATATTCTCAGCTCCTTCCTAAGATCTGTTATCAAAGTTTCCATTTCCTACAGCATTTATAGAAGAAGTGCTTATAAGTTCATTATTATAGTTTTAGAACATAGAACATGTTAGAAAAAAGAGCACTAATTATAAACCGGTCTTCCGTTAAAATAGCAATAAACTCTTACACTAGGAACATGTGTCATGGCCTATAACTATTGTGAGCGAAAACTTAATGTGATTTTTATGATAATTTAGGGTAAAAAGGGAATATATTTGGTCAAGCATTAAAGGAGTTGTTTAAGATAGGGGAATACAACATAAATGTAAAATATATTTGCAGTAAATTAACGTAAATGTAAAACTATCTAACTATCCGCCTAACTTAAACCACATGATTACCTAATTAACTTATTATCTGATTCTGACACTTAAAGTCGCAATAATCACTTTGAAAATGCACATCTAAACTAGCATGCATCGTTGACAGACTATATTTGCAGTGACATTTGATTGTAGGTTTACCCAAGTAATAGCATCGGACTGAGCTTTAAAGGCTCGCAGGACTGAGCTATAAGCTTCTTGCTCAATACGGTGGATCTCCTCTTCCATATTGATTGGAGCTCTTTGGAACGGAGCAGTTCCAACAGCCATTGTTCTTCCGTTCACAGTACCCGGGCCCCCACTTCGGAATTTGTTCTGGTGTGAAGGTGGATTATCATCTTCTGTTCCTGCAGTTGTCATACAAAGCTTATAAAAATTATATATGGGTTTCACAGCAAACACTTCAAACAGGTGTGAAATTTACAATAGCGAGCATATACTATGACCTTGCAACCTTTTCCAAATTGTGGATGCAAAACATGCATTCAAAATTGTCATCGTAAAGTTAAATGATGTACATAGGGACCTTAACATCCATTACTCAAGATTGTGTTCATAGTCAAATAATAAAAGCGGGTCACGTTTTTTATATACGTTTAACTATTGGTGCAACGACTACGCGACAAAGGTTGCAATCTGAATATACGTATCCAGGAGGCAGACACACTAACGGACAAAACATAGGTGTTGCATATTAAGTAAACTCAAACACGTATCAATTATGAGGGGCATACACCTACATCAATGCTCTTCCAATCATGTGTGTCTTTCCTTTACTCCCTTATAGGTAGCTTCCTTTATCATAAGATATAATGTTCAGACATTCGTTATCATGAGTATGTGTTTACCATTCCTTATGAAGTAGCTTCCTTTATTGTTATATACTATTAGTTTTCATGAACATGTGTTCGACATTCTTAACGGTAAGCTAAGTATAAGAAAACCTACATTTCTATATCATTGTTTAGTAACAAACTTCCTAATATGAAACACGCCATATCTTTTTGAGGGTTACATAACAAGAATCTTAACTGAATCTTTTCACATTATGCACAAAACCACTCAAATCCCAAACTATTCAAAGGAACCCTAAACCCTAGAAAGTCAAAATCAAGAATCTCGAACCCTTCAACCATACGTAAGATGAAATCAACAAGAAGAATCCTAAAGATTCTACCTTTATCAAAACCAATCACAAAACCAGCATAAAGATTCACTGTTCATAATGAAACACCCAAATAACAACAAATTAGGCCTTTTTCAACAAGATTTTGCAGAAAAATAAATCAAACCCTAAACCCTAACACATCAAAATCATATTCTTGAACCCTAAAATTATACCCAACATCAAATCAAGCACAATAATCCTAAAGGTTCCACCTTTATAAAAAACCAACCATGAAATCAACATAAACATTCATAATTCATAATCAAACCCCCAAAAACCAAAAAAAAAGTAGCCCTTTTTATGCACAAAATAACGAACCCTAAAATTTCAGATCAACCCTAAACCCTAAAACATCAAAGTCAAGAATCTTGAACCCTAAAATCATCACACCCACAACAAGAATCATAAATTTTCCACCTTTATCTCAAAACCAACATAACGATTCACAATCCATAATTTAAACACCCAAAAAACATCAAATTAAGGGCCTTTTTAACAATTTAACAATTGGATTACTAATATAATCAAATGGGTACGCATAAATAACATCAATTTATGATCACCTAAGATTTCAGATCAAACCATAAACCCTAAAACATCAAATCAAGCACAATAACCCTAAAGTTTCAACCTTTAACAAAAACCAATCACAAAACCAGCATAAAGATTCATAATTTATCCTTAAACACCCAAAAAACAGCAAATTAAGGGCCTTTTTAACAATTTAACAAGTGGGTTGCTAATATAATCAAATGGGTATGCATAAATAACATCAATTTATGATCACCTAAGATTTCAGATCAAACCCTAAACCCTAAAACATCAAATCAAGCACAATAATCCTAAAGTTTCAACCTTTATCAAAAACCAATCACAAAACCAACATAAAGATTCATAATTTATCCTTAAACACCTAAAAAAAGCAAATTCAGGGGCTTTTTAACAATTTAACAAGTGGGTTGCATAAATAACATAAATTAATGATCACCTAAGATTTCAGATCAAAACCTAAACCCTAAAACATCAAATCAAGCATAATAACCCTAAAGTTTCAACCTTTATCAAAAACCAATCACAAAACCAACACATAGATTCATAATTCATTATAAAACAGCAATAAATAAAACCCTAAACCCTAAAACATCAAATCAAGCACAATAATCCTTAAAAAAAACCCTAAAATAATAAATTATGGGGCTTAATATCAAATTTAACAAAAGGGTATCTAGGAAAAACATAAATGTATGATCTTGAATGATAAATACTCACCACTGCTGTCTGAAACCCCAAAATTCATTGCAGGTTCATCAAGATTTCACACACAAACTGTGTGTGAGAGAGGGTGGTTGGTCAGGGTGGTGGTGAAACGGTGTCGTTGGGTGTGTTAAAAGGGTAAAAAACGGTGAGGTAGAAAAAAAAGATTAATGATTGTGGTATGGAAAGCATGGGTGGGTCATGTGACATTGTGACATCTTTTATTATCTACTACGAGAGTAGTAGTTATCTAGTTATGGACTATGGTTTGATGAGAATTTAAAAAGTCAAGAGCATATGGGAATATGTAGCCCAAAAATCGCATATTTACGAGGTGTGAAAGCTCGCGCTTCGTAACAAGATTTTTGAATAAAAAATTATTGATTTTCATTGTGAGCGGGCCATCGATCGTGAAAGCTTAACTCGGTAACGGATCGGTAACCTAAAAGGTTATTTTTGTAATTCTTTTTTTTTAATTTTGTTACGGAAATTGACCTTATATTAGCGTGTCAGTGTAAGGTTAGTCATGATTCATGAAGGACTTACTTTTCAATGAACCTGTTACATGAAGAACCAATCACGTAAAATTTGTGTTGATCTTTTTTTAATATTAAAAAAATAATAATATAATAAATATAATGATCGTTATTTAACGACTGTTAACTAATGCTCGTTAGTTACTATTCATTAGACCCATTCTTGACATCCATTGGGTGTAGCAGTAAAAAGAATTGCCCCTAGCAATCCTGCTAAATGTGTCTATGTAGTAATTATAGTCACATCAGCGTCAACAGTCATTTGAGCTATGAAATAATTATAGTCACACAAAAAATCTGCTCATTGACGTTTTAGCTTGTGATTGGTGCATTTTGTGGTAGTTCTCTCTCTCCTCTCTTTTATTAAACTAATCACTCGCTGACACGTCAGCGAGTGAAATTTTTGTGTAAATTTTGTGAGTGGGTCTAACATTTTTCTTCTCTTTTTATACTAGTAATCAACTTTATCATCAACTTAATGTAATAAAGCAATCAACTTCACTTCTCAAATATATCACACTTACACACAAATATACCTCACATAAACAAAATAACAACTCACACACTCAAATTGGGCCCACAAAACACTCCTTACCAGTCGATTGTGCAGTCGACCGAGTCTTGCCATTTTCCCTTTGAAGACATGTTGTGTAGGGTGACCGTAATAGGAAAGACTCGGTTCTTGGTGGTCCAAGACTCGGTCTTGAGACACCGTAATTAGAAAAATGGAAACACAAGATTTATTGTAGACAACTTTTAAAATATAAAAAATTACTTCACATTTTAGAGTAGTTTTAGCAGATAACTTCTTCGCGTTTTGCTTTTAACTTGAAACTTGAATGAGATAGTTATGAATTTCAAAACTACCAGATTAAAACCCACTCTTTATATACACTGTTGATTGATTAGATTCATTCATGTCGTTTCTCATTTATAAATTTTAAAATTGGAGGTGTAGTTAAGTTTTTAAAGCCCGTTTGGCTGGCACTTTTTGATTTTGGATTTGCTTTAAATGACTAAAAGATTGTTTGTTTTTAATATCGGGATGAAAATTTGCTATAATACCCAATGGTCCCTACTTTTTCAATCCTCATAAGTTAGGTGGGTTTTAAGTTTTTAGTGAACCCAACTTCATCTTCCTGTCTTTCTCTTGTAACTTTACTAATTATTTTTCTATTTTAATAAGATTATAAAATACTTATTCAATATTTAATATATATAGTTTTTCTATTTTCATTTGCTTTTATCGAATATAAATCCAAATTATAATACAAAAATAATGCCAAATATAATTCTTAATCCTAAACCCATCTTAAAACCAAACAGATTCTTAATATTAAATATCATATGTTTGACCATCTTTCAAAAATTAATGATACAAACCCACTTTTGAATATTCATATAGAAAATTAAACATGGGTTAAATCATGAAAAAAAATTTGAATCATAAAGTAGCAATGTCATGAATAATATTAATAATTTATGGTTCGTCAAAGATGTATAAATCGTTTTCACAGTGAACTCATGTTTAATAGTATTAGTACTCAGATTTGTGTCGGCTTTGACAAATATTTTTGCGTAGCTTGCTAAAAATACTAAACTAAAATTCAAAAATTATGAAATTTGATTGGGAACTACCTAAGACACCTATCTAACTGTGGTTCAAAGAGGAGTTGCCCATAAATATTCTGAAGTGGTTTTCTATGGTACATAAGTCGACACAAAAATCTGCCATAATTAGAGTTTTATAAAACTAACTTTTGAACATTTTCAACACAATAAAGCATATAGAGGTGATATAAAAACGGCATGAGATGTTAAATATGAGTGAAAGGAAGTGTTAAATGAGTATGAGAAGTTCTTACAATGATCAATGATGTTTAATGCACAAGAACTCTAGTAAGACCCTATAAAACCCTTGTTTTAAGTACCAAAGATCTAGGTTTGCAAACCTTTTTTTTGTAAACCTTAAACCTAATCAAACAAATACTTGAAAACCCTTATTTATGTGTGTGTTTTCTGTTGAAAATAAGTAGCAAGAATGGTGAGTGATAAGTGTTTGAGGGTGGGATGAAAAGTGACTACATAAGGCCTTTTTATACTTGCACTTTTGGTATGTTGAATGGTCCAAGCATGAAGTCACATGATATTGTAAGCACAAAATAAGAAAGATATAGTTACAAGATGTTTTTTAGGCCTTTGGGCCGTTTATAGTGATGGGGAAAAAAGGGGAACAAGTTGCCTTGTTTGGTTTTTTGTGCTAAGCATAGTTAGGGTGGTTGGAAAAATAAGGTGAAAAGAAAATGTTGGACTATCCTAAAGCGGTGGGCTGATTTTATAGTGAACAATAGGAGGGAACATTCAAATTTTGAAAGTATATAAGTATTTTATGTTAGTGTATAATGCAAATGTGGTGAATTAGTTGTTGCAGTCTACTGTATATGGAGAGAAAGGAATTACAGAATCTTTAGAAATGAAAAGTGTTATGGGGATATTGTACTTGGTAAAATTTGTGATTATGTCAGAAGCAGGCTTGTGAGCTTAAAAGTCATAACATCTACTGCTATTAGTCAAGTGGAGCAAATTTGGGTAGTCAAGTTGGCAAGAATCAATAAATAGCTCTTTCTGATGACTAGTAAAGGGGTGTTTGGTTGATTGAATTTGCATTATTGAAAAAGATTTTTCCTTGCAGACTGATAATTTTCAAGATAGTTTCCACAAAATATGAAGTATGGTTTTCACCATTTCTCTGGTTTCTTTACAATATATAGGAATCTTAGAAATCTAAAACTTACTACAATTAATGGCTTTGTACACTGACCTTTTCAATCTTGTTTCCTTTTGTCTCATCGTATATCCTCAATTGGCCTTTGTTAGGTATTGAGGTTGTAGGTGATGACTGTAGGAACAAGTTTTGAACTATTTCATAATGTAGGTTTTTAACTGTGAAGGGTAAGTAAGTTTGGTAAGGTGGTGTATGCAGTGTGGAATAGTGAGGTGTAGAAGATGAACCTACTTGGTCCATGCTATACACTACCTACAGGAGGATAGGTTGGTCTTCCAATAGGGTGTGTGTTCCCATGTAGGGGAAGCCATTCTTGAGATGGAAATGTAGTCTACATGGAGTAGCTCCTATCTGGAAGGGTTATGGTGCCTAGTGATGCCACCATCTCTTCCTGCCTTGGCCATTGTGGGTGTTGTTGGGTGCATTGTCTTGGTGAGAGAGTGTGGTGGAAATGTAGCTAAATGGTCATGGTGCATTTACAAAAAGGTGAATTAAGGAGAGCATGTCTTTGTTTTAGTGCTTTGTATATGATTTGATGGCTGAGTTTCTAGAGTTATCTTATATCTTCGGTGGCCTATCCGATATCAGATGTATTGTTTCATTTTGTTTTAGTATCAGATTTGGGGTTGTCCAAGTCTTTGTATCTAATCTGTAATTTGTACAAATTATTGGTTGTTTAACATAATTCACCTTTTGCACACAAAAAAAAGGTGGTGAATTAGTTAAGTATTATATGCATGCATGAGAATTAATGCAAGTCTAAGGTGATTTACGTAAAACTTATGAAACCAAATGCAAGTAACTTATAAAATATGCTTATGAGAGTCATAGAGCTCTTATTAGACGTATGCTAAACTTAGTCTAGTGCCGGTATACATTCAAAGTTGCTTTTCGTTTTACGCGAGTTAACCTAACAGTGATACATTAAATCAAATATTCACACGTTTATTTAAAAAAGAGTAAATTACACCGTTCGTCCTTGTGGTTTGCGTTGACCGCAGGGTTTCGTCCTTTGACCAAAAAAGTTGCACCGTTCGTCCTTAAGTGTGAAACGTTATGCACCGTTCGTCCCTCCATCCAACTGGGCCCACCAATTCTCACTAACGTCAGTTAACTGAGATTTTTACAGGGGTATTTCCGTCATTTTACCCTAAACCCACGTATGGTCCCTGCGTTAAGTTACACCGCGCCCCTCTTCTTTGCAAAATTGACACAAACTACCCTTGGGGTTATTAAAACCCTACACCACCCTCATTTTACCCTAAACCTAAAATAAAACATCTCCCACCTCTCTCTCTACTACTGCAGCCGTCACCTCACAAGACCACCATCACCACCGTGACACCGCCACCTTTATCAGCGAAACACCACCACACCCACCCTTATATCACCATCGTAAACAGGTTTTGGAGGTACACGCGCCATCTCTTCCACCCAACACCAACACTATCTTTATCATCAACCCAAGACCATCTCTTCCACCCAACACCAACACTATCTCTTCCACCCAACACCAATCTTGCTATCATCCATTTCATGAATCTACCATCATCAGAATCTACCATCCATTCCACCCACCACAGGTTTATCAATTTAAAAAAAAAAAAAAAAAAAAAAAATATGAGCTTTCCATCCACCTGCAAATAAGAACCAATCAAGAAAAACACATTAAATTTGTTGTCACACCTAACCACAACAAAGTCATAATGTAGTAAAAATGTAATGTTTGGTAACTTTAGTTCACCTGAATGTTCAGAGTTCAGTGTGAACAAAATCATAAATTCCAATTTTTTTACTAATCAGAAAGGATTAAAAAGTTAATCACATTGTAAAATTTGTCCTCCTATTTTATTAAATATAAATAAAAAGAATAAAATAGTTTTTCTCCCAAATATAAAAATTGATAAAATGAACAAGAAAACAAAGAACAGATCTTGAACTGAAAAGGGAAAAAGTAAGCCATTGAGATTCCAAATAAATATGCACAGAAAACATATAGTCATTGATGCAGAAATAAAGCAAAAACAAGTCAATAATCACATGTACAACATAACTAATCACATGTACAACATAACTTAATTAACCCAAAATTGAGAACAGTAAATGATGAATAAAATTACAAAATAATAAAAAAGAAATCACCTCTAGAACTTATATCATCAGCATGAAAATCTTCAGCTTTGCTCTTAACACTAAACCATCTCTTGAGTGTTTTAGGCCAAGAAACCTTGAAAATTGACCACCATAAGTCAACATTTTTATACAAGATTAGATGTGACGGGGTTATGGACATACCACACGACCAAAACGAGAGAGGGCCAGAGATGGTGACCGGAGAAAGATTCCGGTGACCGGATATTAAGAGAGAGAGAGAGAAGTAAATTTTTAAGAGAGAGAGTGAATAGGTGAAAAATGAGGGGAAAGGGGAAAAGTGATAGCTTATATCTACACCGTTCGTCCTTATGCTAGAGAAATGACGGATATACCCTTTTAAAAACCTTAGATAACGGACGTTAGTGGGAGTTGGTGGGCCCAGTTGGATGGAGGGACGAACGGTGCATAACGTTTCACACTTAAGGACGAACGGTGCAACTTTTTTGGTCAAAGGACGAAACTCTGCGGTCAACGCAAACCACAAGGACGAACGGTGTAATTTACTCTTTAAAAAATAATCATTCCATGATTCCCATAAACATGTAACAAACACGCCGTTAGTCCATCGATTCACAACCCTAAAAGTACAAACATGTACATATCCTACTTCCACAAGTACAAACACACCTTGTGTGGTGTCAAATTGACATCCCCAAACACAAACCCAAAGTCATAAACAACATCACTTCCAAACACAAGACATTAAAAAACCAAACCAAACAAAATGATAAAACTACATCATTTAACCTCCTCACTTTCACACACCACACCCTCCTCCATCTTCCTCCGCCACCGTCTCTTATTTCCCAAATCCAAAACTCTCAAATTCAACATCAAAACGACACCGTTTTCTGCCATGTCGAGTAATAATACTTCTGTTGAGTCTGTTACAGATGGGTTAAAGAAACAGAATTTGAACGATGGTTGTTTCAAAGTCGGTTTAGAGGATGTCAATTGGGATCATTCTTTTGTTAGGGAGTTGCCTGGTGATTCACGTGCTGACGTCATCCCACGTCAGGTGATTCACCCTTTTTTTTTTAAATTTTATAAATTTGTGATTTTTTTTTATAAAGATCTGTTTTTAATGCCTTTTAAGTGTTATGAAATAGGGGCGGAGTTTCTTATGGGCTTATTTCCAGCTAAAAAGAAGCCTTTTTCCAATAAGCTGTTAAAGAAAAGCTAAGGGGTGTTTTCATTAGCTTTTTTTTTCGGGGCTTATGGGCTTATTTGAATTCGGAAAAGCTCGTAAGCTCGCTTTTATTAGCTTATGAGATTGTCGAGTTGAGGTTATGGACTTACGTCCATAGCTTCGGCTTGATAAGCTCATAAAAGTGAGCTTATGAGCTTTTCTGAATTCAGATAAGCTCGTAAGCCCGAAAAATAAGCTAATCTAAACACCCCCCTTTAGTTTTTCTTTGTCAGCTTATTTGAAATGGCTTCTTCTTAGCGGGAAATAAGCTGATAAGGAAATTCATCAGTATCTCGTATGTCGTGTTCTAACACAACACAGAGGTGTTTGGGTTAGCTTTGTTAATATAGCTTGTGCTTTTTAGCTTATGAGCTTAATAAGGTGTTCTAGATAGGCACCTCTACACTAGCTGTTTGCCTATCTAGAATCTAGATACTCAAATTCACAATGAAATAAACTAATAAGCATTGTTGAAAGTGAGTTAAGATTACTAAGGTTAAGTTTCGTTTTTGCTTTTTGATTTCGGGAAGTGCATTTTATGGCTGCATACTAATTAAATTAGTCGGAACTTGAAATATTTTAGGTTTTTCATGCATGTTATTCAAAAGTCTCTCCATCTGTTCAAGTGGAAAACCCTCAACTAGTCGCGTGGTCAGAGTCCGTTGCAGAGATTCTTGATCTCGATCCTAAAGAGTGAGTTATCATTTAACATGACTAATATTTGAAATTATGTCACAATCCTGAAACTTTTATTGGTGTTGCAGATTTGAAAGGCCCGATTTCCCCCTTTTCTTCTCCGGAGCAACTCCTTTAGTAGGAGGGTAAGCATTAAGTAATAAGCAATAAGCACCGTTTACCATATTTTACATACCTTAACCACTGTTTAATTAATGGTAGTAACGTTAAATGTTTCTCAGACTGTCTTATGCTCAATGTTATGGAGGACATCAGTTTGGAACGTGGGCGGGTCAGTTGGGTGATGGACGGGCAATCACACTTGGTGAGCTTTTGAATTCAAAGTCTCAAAGGTGGGAGCTTCAGCTAAAGGGTGCTGGAAAGACTCCATATAGTCGGTTTGCTGATGGTTTAGCTGTTCTACGTAGTAGTATTAGAGAATTTCTTTGCAGTGAAGCAATTCATAGTCTCGGGATTCCAACCACTCGTGCACTTAGTCTTGTAACGACGGGGAAATCTGTTGTTCGTGATATGTTCTATGAGTAAGTTTTGTAGCTAGAAGTTTTCCATTTATAACAGCTTAAACAACACCAAGCTGGACACTCTCTTTTGGTACTAAGGAGGTGTTTGAATGTGCTCTTAAAATTGAATATTTGATTTTGTTCGATCCAAAAGCGAAAGTGCTGACATATCTGTCCTTTTTGTAAATGCAGTGGCAATGCCAAAGAGGAACCTGGTGCAGTCGTGTGCAGAGTTGCACAATCGTTTCTGCGTTTCGGTTCGTATCAAATACATGCTTCTAGAGGACCAGAAGATCTTAAAATTGTTAGAACATTGGCTGATTACACCATTAGGCATCACTTTCCTCATATAGATAATATGAGCAAAAGCGATAGTTTATCTTTCTCCACTGGCCAAGAAGATGATTCTGTTGTAGATCTAACTTCAAATAAATATGCAGGTGAGCATCTAAATAATCAGATTTGATAAATTATGTATATTATTCAGGTATCTTATACTGATGTTACATGATGGATGCATCAGCTTGGGCAGTTGAGGTTGCCGAACGTACTGCCTCTATGATTGCCAGCTGGCAGGGTGTTGGTTTCACACACGGTGTGATGAATACCGACAACATGAGCGTATTGGGGCTCACGATTGATTATGGCCCTTTTGGTTTTCTTGATGCTTTTGATCCCAGTTTTACCCCGAATACCACAGATCTTCCAGGGAGACGGTACTGCTTTGCGAATCAACCTGATGTTGGATTATGGAATATAGCTCAGTTTGTATCTACTCTTTCTACCGCCGAATTGATAAATGAGAAAGAGGCTGATTACGCCCTAGAAAGGTATTTGAACCTTCTTCCCCTTTTCTGTAGTTAGTTTCTACATATGATTCTATTCACTACAAAATAAATGCAACAATTATATATAGAAGTATCTCTTAAGGGGTGTTTGGCTAAGCTTATGAGTTGGGCTTATGCTTATGTTATATAAGCGGCTTATGGCTTATATATCATGAGCTCATAAGCCCATGTTAAGTGTTTGGCTTAGCTTATCATAATTATTAAGGTAAAGTGACAAAAGTGCATGAACAGTAAAAGTGTGTAATTATTAGACGAGGGTATAAACGTCTATTTATATAAGCCTATCGCTCCTCAAAGCCACAAAGTTTGGGCTTATCAAAACCCCCCTCATATAAGGTCATAAGCCGAAACATATAAGTTTAGCTGAACACTTAATTAGGCTTATTTTTCTTATAAAAGCTAATAAGCTCATAAGCCCCTTAAATAAGCTTAAACAAACACCCCCTTAGTATCCTTAAAAACTTGAGGCAACTATTTGTCTAATTGTAATCATTGGAGAATATTGATAACTTTGAGGACTATATTAGATATTTGATTAAAGGTGTTTAGATATGTGTCGAAACTCTTTATTTTGACATTAAGTTGCAAGGCTATTGATATTTTGGGTATAGAATTGATGAATTTTGATTATGATGTTTCAATAATTTAGTAGAACTAATTGTTGATATAGATGCAAAATTATCCACCTACCACTAACTTTAAGTACTTGCGTATTTGATTATCCGTTTCTAAATCCGTGATTTACCACCTAAACATCCCTTTCACAGTTATCAACACGACCATTTCAGTGAACTGTGTCTAATCATTAATCAACTTTAGCATTTATTATAGGATAATGTGGGTATTCATTATTAGTATAAATTACGAGTAACATTTTGTCAAAGTTTTCTTGCAAAAGTCCTTACCAACTCTTTAGTTGAAGTTTGAAAAGTAGCCCGACTGACCTATTTGTTGTAACCTGCTTCCTATGTTTTTGAAGTTCCATGCTTATCCTATTATGTAGATAATCATTAGGTTTTATATATTAATTAATTGAATTACTATTCTAGATAAACTTAGAATAATAGAATAGACTAGGAATATATAATTTGTACTTATAAATGTTTTAATCAATAGAAATTAAGAATGCAGTAGTATACTTATATCTCAAAATCTCATAACCTCGAAAGTCATTTTCTTTTTTGCTGATTTTTTGGCCTTTTTAATTATTGATCTGCTGCAGATACGGTACAAAGTTCATGGATGACTACCAAGCCGTAATGACCAAAAAACTTGGTCTACCAAAGTATAATAAACAACTTATAAGTAAACTGCTCAACCATATGGCCGTTGATAAAGTTGATTACACAAACTTCTTTAGATTACTATCCAACATTAAAGCTAATTCGACCACCCCTGATGAAGAATTATTGGTTCCGCTTAAGCCTGCTTTACTAGATATTGGCCAAGAACGAAAGGAGGCTTGGACCAGCTGGGTTAAAATTTACATAGAAGAGGTAATGTGACCGCTTTCATTACAATGCATCAATGTTGGTTAAATATCTGGTTTTGGTTTCCAACTTTTTTTTTTTTTTTTTTTTTTTTTTAATAATTATTATTATTATTATTTTTATTTTTCTTCTGGATAGAACCATAAAAGTTTTAACTGATCTCAATTTTTAGTGTAGTCTTTTTTTATGTTTACTGGCGAGTCAGGCTTTCTAAAATATTAAAGTTGGTGAATTTTGTTGATGCAGTGTCGGTTTGTCTTTCGATTTGATTATCCGCGTGAATCCGTGATACTTATTTTATTATTTGTTTTGTGGTTATTTTGTATGATACCAACAGCTATCCGCTAGTGGAGTTCCGGATGAAGAGAGAAAAGCTTCAATGAACTCCGTGAACCCAAAGTACATTCTCAGAAACTACCTTTGCCAGAGTGCTATAGACATGGCTGAACAAGGCGACTTTGAAGAGGTGAGACGGTTGCTTAAAGTAATGGAAAGACCATATGATGAGCAACCTGGTATGGAAAAGTATGCACGGTTGCCCCCTGCCTGGGCTTACCGTCCAGGTGTCCGCATGCTCTCATGTTCGTCTTGAGTTTTCTAACATTGACATTTATAAAGCGGTTGTATATATGACATTTACACATTACACTTGGTAATATGTTGTGTATCTATGTTTCCCTCGTGGGCCCGTTGGTCGGTCATTACTTGTTAGCTATGTCGTTTTTTTGGATTAAATCTATCACAGAAGGGTTAGATTGCCATTATACACTATGTTTTGAAGTTAAATTGCTTTGTCTTATAGTTGGTTTCGAATTATATACAGTAAAAGTGGTTCTGGAGATGTTATCTCTCTGGCGAATCAGCACTAAATCGATTATCTAGCGTTTTTCTGATAAAGATTAAATCTGTATGGAGCTTGTTGGCAATGATTTCTGTAATGATGTTTATGTAAAACTCGAAAAGACCAACGCAGAACACTATGGAATATGACGAGTGTGCTCGTAAGCTGTTGAACATACATAATCGCTAGTTTCGTGGGAAGTTACTGAAGCAAAAAAGGAATCTTCATTCTTGATATAGAACAAAAAACAAGAAACAAAAAAAAATTATAGAAACTGAATTTATAAACATTTTATAGATAGCTAAAAAAAAGTTTTGAGAACGGTCACGAGATATTTCAGTTAAACCGCGTCTATCTTGGTTTAAAAACTTCAGTTAAAAAAAACTGCTTTCTCCAGACAATCTAGAAAAATAAATCCTTGTTCATGAAATATGCTCAATTTTTGATACAGCTTTCACATGGCTTATCTTGCAAACAAACTTCTCAACCTTTTCTGTAAGGCTAAGTGTAATGGTGAGCATACATTATCGCGATCATCATTGTCACATCAACGCGAATCTTCTTCATAATTGTAATAAGACGACTGCAGTCACCACTATCCCACAAAAAAAAAAAAAAAAAAATACCATACTTAAACACAAATATATCTCACAAAAATCAAATAATAAAAACACCCACACACACAACCATACCACACGATTCGGTCGAGTATACGACCGAATCCTTGCAAAATACCATGCTGGACGCGTTCACTAAAAAGGATGTAATAAAGGAAGACGCATATCCCTTAGAGTGACCGATCACACACGACCATCTATTATGAATGATTTATAAAGAAAAATCACTATCATTATACAACTATCAAAGTATCAAACAAATTTTATTTTATTTTCTTTTAAATAACAAGATCCCTAGAGAAACAGAAAAAAGTATATAAAAATAAGTAACGCCGCTGCCGGGGATCGAACCCGGGTCATCCGCGTGACAGGCAGATATACTTACCACTATACTACAGCGACCATTTTTTGACTTTTTGTCTTCTTTTAACCAAATCCACAATATATACATTATAACTTCCAAAAATAATCATACACACTTAAATCTCTTTTCGTTGGACCAAAACTATCATCAAGATACAGTTGACGTGGTAAAATCTATAAAATTATTTTGATTTCATTGGTCCAGAATCAATCTCCAGGTAAAACCCTTGTCAAAGATCTCATTTTTATCAAGTTTTTCCCCTCTAATTTTGATATTTAACTGATGCTCACAACCCTTGTTGAAATGCCTGACTGAATTTAGTTTCTGTAAATTTGGTTTTTGATGGAAAATTTCATGTGGGTATTTTGTATTTGATGTTGTTGCTACTTTTTAGATTAAACCCAATTGTGAAATGTGGAAATATTTGATTGGATTTTATGTCAAGATTTTGAATCTTGAAACTTTATATTTGTCTACATTCTATCTTCCTCGTACGGCGAAATTAGGTATTGTTGTTCTTGTACACTTTATATGGAAATGTGACAAAAAAGAAAAAGAAAAAAAGAACTATTACTACGTACTAGGCAGTGTATACATACACACACTTTAGACTAGTGGTCTTTCTTGAAGCTGTTTTCCTACTCTCCTCAAGTAGAGGTATGACTGTCTACATCTTATTTCCCACATACCTCGCTCCTGGCGGGATTGTTGTTGTTGTATTAGTAAGTTTAAATTCAAGTCTTTTTAGAATCTAAGACCATATCCGAATCTATTTGTTTTATGTGGAATTTGTCTCTTGTAGCATTTATCTGATAAAGAATATGTGAATTTGTGTAATGATTTGAAGCAGTTAGTCACACCCTACTCTATTCCCATGTAGACATGTAGTCTAGGAGAACTTTTTTCTTTCTGCAATCTGCACAAAGACTTGAGTATGGATATATCATGCTTTCTAGTTAGAGTGTCGTTATACATTAAGTTGTCTGATAATGTTTACTTGTACTAAAAAGAAAACATTTTTGAAACAAATAAGTAATAATATGAAGTTGTATGTTAATTTTCCAGGAAATGAGGATTCCACGTAATCTTGAGGTATGGAGATTGGGCACAGTCAATTACTTAGAAGCTCTTAAATTGCAAGAAAAACTAGCTTCTGAAAGAAAAATCAATAAAATTTCCGATACCCTTTTGTCCTTACAACACCCACCTACATACACATTAGGAAAACGTCGAACAGATTACAATTTACTAATTCCGGAATCTGAACTAAAAGATATGGGAGCTGAACTTCACTACACACAAAGGGGAGGTGATATTACATTTCATGGTCCACATCAAGCAATTTTATATCCTATCGTTTCTTTAAGAGATATCGGGTTTGGTGCTAGGAAATATGTTGAAAATCTTGAGTCAACTATGATTGAGTTATCGTCTCTTTATGGTGTCAAAGCTCTTGGTCTAAGGAAATGTGAGACGGGGGTGTGGGTTGAGGATAGAAAGATTGGAGCTATTGGTGTTCGCATTTCGTCCGGGATCACATCTCATGGGTTGGCATTTAATATTGACCCTGATTTGAGTTTTTTCAAACATATTGTGCCATGTGGAATTGCTGATAAGGATGTTACGTCGTTGAGGAAAGAGACGGATATGGAGCTTCCTGATGAAGAACTAGTTCAGGATCAGTTGGTATCTTGTTTTGCGAGGCTGTTTGGTTATAGTGATATTATTTGGAAGGATAAAAGTGACATTGATATTGATGGATGATTAGTAAAGTACTAAAGTTACACCTGAATGTATTTTATTTATTTATTATCATTTAAAGGATCCATACTTATGAAAGTAATTACTGCACAATTGCTCATCATTGTTACGATACAAATACACATGCATTCATATTCATGTAGAACTTTATGTATAGGTGGCCTTGTGGCAAGACAAGTGTTCTGTGTAAAGAGATCAAACATGTCATATTTTGGTATGGGTCAAAACGGGTTGGGTTGATCCGTAAATACCTTTTTTTCTACACTGCATAAACTTTTACTGTAATATAAGTCAGTTTAGGAGGTTAAGCGTTGACTCATTTGATATGCTCCCTTGACATTAAGGAAAGCGATAAAATGTAGCCAAAAGATATTGCACTAGATAATTTTGAATGGCATTATGACACAAATTCAATGGCTATTCCTAGGACCCTCTCCTTACGAGATAGCAGATGATCTCATAGTAACATAATTGCTGCCAAACCAAATAATTAACATATCTGATATAACTTTCCTGCCTTTCAACAAACTGTTCATGACAAATTGTAAAAACAATGTTCTTACTACTGCTAACCTAAGCATCTATCTGTATATATCACAAACTTTAACTGCGATGACTATAACTGCACGCACTTCAAGCTCAATACCTTGCTGGAAATATGGCCTATATATTCGTAGCTCCACATTCACCAATGCTGCCATCATCTTGCGGTGTCTATCTGAATATATACTTAATCTCAATGATCAAGCAAAAGTAGTGTTTCCGTGTAGGAACAAAAACTGTATGGATGTGAAATCCCAAAAAAACTGATGTGTTTTGTATTGGGTTCATAAACATAAAGAGCATCATTGTCATCATTTTTCATTCTAACTATAGCTTCACCACTGTTTCTAAATCCAATTACAGGTATCATTGATGCATCTGCTAAGTTAATGTTGAAGTTAATGTTATACAGTTTTGTAAACGACTTTGGATCACCATGATTCTTCATCATCCATATGCCATAAACTTGATCACTGAGAATGATTTCAACCACAATAAGGGACTCCCTTAACTTAGTTATACCCAAACCAATCCCAGCCTTGAGTGCTAAAGAATTAGGAAAGCTTATTTCTGTGAATTCTTAGCTTGTTGTAGCGAATGACATAATCATTTTAGAACGCTGAAATAATCCATCAGGCAAGCGAATATAATCATAAGCACACCAATAAATACGCCCATCTACATATATCCGACAGGGTGTGAAGCAAATTGATTTACGGGGTAGCTAGATTACTATGTGGACTTCTCCAAACTCCCGAGCTTAATGTAAAAATTTCAACTGAGTAACTTTCCTTCAAGTTACTATCAAATATCATCTTTACGAGCTTAGGGTCACACGTATCAAGACAAACACCAAAACCATAGAAAGTTTCATAAGGTAAATCTAACGCATCATGCACATCGATAGAAACCGTCTTATGGATTGTAGGGTTCCAAATAACAACCACCTTTCCGTATGAAAAGCATAACAAGCCGTGAGAGCTTCCAATACTTTTTCTTATAGAACTGTTAAGAGACATGGGAATAGTCAGGTCATGCTTCTGTCGAGGGAAAGTATCATCATCTGCAATCGTTACATATTTTGGCTCAGTACTATATTCATCTTTTGTGTCACTGTACCTTATAATTAAACGACGTTTTTGTACGCGGTAATCAGCAATAAACTTAGAGCTATGGATGAGAGACTTCCATGGTTTTGAAACCGATCTGAATCGGATCAATGATTTGACGGGAAGCCTTTTCATGATTTCCTCTTGGATTTCCAAAGGTATGTAGTCAGCCATTGCTTAGGGTTTAAGGGATAGGGTTTTGGTGATGCTTATTATGGTTTTTATCACCGATTCTATTATTTATACTTTTGGATTTTATCGCAGCTAAAACTCTATAAACAAGATGGTAACGTAAAGATAGAAATGGATTGGGCCATTCCCCATGCATGGGTCTGATTAGAAAGATAGAAGTTATGTTATTCCAAGTGCAAACTAAGTTACTAATATCCCTTTGGTCCAAACTAAGTTACTAAAAAGCCTATCCAGTCTTTGATCAAATGTCTCATTGAAACCTATAACTTTAAAACGACTTGTGTATTAAGGAGGCGAGATCTATGCAAAACATCTAGTATCTAAAGAACAAACTACATCATCTCAACCATCTAAACTCATTTCATTCAACGGCCTAGATGAAATCTGAAAATAACAAATAAGGGCAAATAAGTAATTTTCCCTCTCTACATAAAAAGAAAAAAAAAATATTTCTTCATCTCATTTTATCAAACCACTTTCTCTCTCATAAAAATACATAGATTTACTTTCTCTCTCATCTCTCACCGGAATCACCATAACACCACCGGAAAAAATCATCGGAATCACAATCAACCGCTGTCTTCATCGATCACGCTTCTGTTGACGATCCGATCTGTTGCGCCGTCGATTTGACGACGATTTGCGCCGTCGATCTGTTGTTCCGCCGTCGATCCGTCGTCCTCTGTCGATCCGCCTCCACATTGAATTATTGAATTAGATCTGTTGTAAGCAATTCACACTATCCATTTTTAATGTGTACTTATTGAATTAGAGTACGTGTTGTGAGATTTGAATTCAGATTGGTTATACTAGTTAGTCGCCCTCCAACTGTTTGATAAAATGCTTGTTTAGTTGTATTGATTTTATTTCATTATTTTGTTTTTTATTAAAGGTAGTTTGATTTAGGTTTTTAATGGATGTCCAAACTATTAAAACTCATAACATATACATGAGTTGTGAGCCTGGTAGATTTAGGAATGTAAACATGTTGGTTCTTTGTAAGTAAATAGGATTTGTTATTAGAAAAGTGTAAATCCCTTGAGATTCTGTTTTAGTTGTGTAATGTTATGAGAAAAGTGAAAATCCCGTGAGATTAATCAAATAGTCACATGTTATTCAGCAAGAATCCCATGTATTCAGCATGAATCTCATGTGATTCTTTATGAATCCCATGGGATTTACTAATGAATCACTTGAGATTCATGTTGAATCACATGTGATTCATTATGAATCCCATGGGATTCAGGATAAATTTTAATTCTTTAATTCTTGTGTTTTACATGTTATTCAGCATGAATCCCATGTGATTCATATTCATTATGAATCCCATGGGATTGACTAATGAATCACTTGGGATTCAAGATGAAATTTAGTTCTTTAATTCTTGTGTTTTACATGTTATTCAGCATGAATCCCATGGGATTGACTAATGAATCACTTGGGATTCAGGATGAAATTTAATTCTTTAATTCTTGTGTTTTACATGTTATTCAGCATGAATCCCAATCCCATGGGATTCATTATTGATAACATCAAATAGTCCTGAATATTAAGTGTCAATTTCCCCCGATAATGCTCGTTATTTATATCATTTATATGGATTTACGCTTGTTTTCCATTGTTTTCTACTTTCAGGTAAATTACGAGCATTGGAGCTAAAGAGACGCGAAAATAGAAACATATCTAAAGATTTATCACAATATGCTATTTTGAAGAAGTTACGGCGTAACTCATCTCTCACATTACGCCGTAACTATTGCGTGATTCAGAATGCCAACTTATCAGAAGGTTACGGCGTAACTCCTCCCAAAGGTTACGACGTAACTACATTAGGTCAAAAGAGGTTCCACGCCGCTGATACTTACGCCGTAACTACTGCATCACTTACGACGTAACCGACTTTATTAAGGACTACGGCGTAACCACTAATAAGGTTACGCCGTAACCAGCAGATCTAGTGCATTTTACGAAGAAATAGAAGGTTACGACGTAACTCCTATATTGGTTACGCCGTAACCCAGATCTGGCCTATAAATACCCACGAATTCCAGAATTTCTAAGCATCCCATTCCACACACAACACTCTGAGAACGTGGGAAAAAGCTCAAGGCAGGTCTAGAGGAGCATACGGAGCTGTTTCCAAGGGAGAAGTCACTCCATTACGATAAGCATTAGCATTTTATATTTCTTTTACTTTCAATTCATGTATTTCGTACCTTTGAATATTGAATTGATTTGCATGATTAATATGAGCGGCTAAGCACCTTTTGGTGCTAGCCTAGTTATGATTCCTTAATTATTTTGTTTGCGTTTACTTTACTTCCGTACTATTATTTCTAAGTGTATGCATGCATAGTTCATTGGTAGTCACCCTTGGTTCGGTAGTTTTGAATGGCGGTAGAGGCAAATTGCCTAGGAGATATGACCAACTGACCTTAGGTGAGCGGACTGAGTCGGGAAGGGTAAGATATGACCAACTGACGACCCTTTCTATTTGTGCGATTTGACCAACTGATCACCTATCGTTTAGATGAACTTAAGAATTGGGGGTGTAGTGTCTAAGTTCCTAACGGCCGGGCACTCACTATTATGAATCTAGCATGTAGCGGTACTTAATGACTTGGCTTAGGGGACTAGGAACAACAGGACTTATGACGGTGCGCCTGATTTCTCCTGTGGTGGCATCTTTGCTGATAGATTAGGGCGAATTGACCAAATGCTGTCCTCTCGACTTTGACCTCACCTGAAGTAATTGGAAGTAGGTAGACGTATACATAACTAGCTAGGAGGATTAACTAGGTTGGCACCACTCTCCTCTATTGATTTCCCTTTACCATTTATATGCTTTTTTTACTTTATTCTACATTAGTAGTTTAATTAATTAAATCCCTATCGAAACTATTATTCTGTGACAATTAGACTTAGTAATAATCCAACACACATAGCTTTTGGGACGACCTCGGCTTTACCGTTTACTACACTACACAAGACCGGGTACACTGCCCGTTAATGCACTAGGGTAGACCATAGGTATAGCGAGACACTATAAATATTAAGACCTCGTCAGTAAAACCTGCATCAAGTTTTTGGCGCCGCTGCCGGGGAGTTATATTAAGATTCGTATTTAAGTCTCTAAGTTTTGTTCTGATATTATGACTATTACTATGAATGATTATCTCACCACCTCTAAAAGTAAACAGGGGATCACCATTCCAACTCTTGAAGAAAATGTTAAATTCAAATTTTGGGGACTCTGTCTTGATGAACTAAAAAGATGATGCTTTTATGGAACCAAAGACGAAGAAGCACACGAGCACATCGCGAAAGTATTTGAGATCGCCGATTTATTCCATGCACCTGGGATCTCCAGAGATCATGTTATGATGAGAGCATTCCCTTTTACCCTAAAAGGAAGAGCTAGAGATTGGTTAAAGAAACTTCCATCTGGATCTATCACAACGTGGAATGCATTTAAGAAGGCCTTTCTTAAGGAATACCAAACCCCTGCAAAAATCCTTCAACAAGTTGATGAAATTAGGAGGTTTAGCCAACTCTATGATGAACCACTACTTACAGCTTGGGAAAGATTTAACGAAGCCATCCTAAAGTGCCCCGAGCATAAACTCAACAAACACGAGCAACTGCAAATATTCTACAACGGGTTGAACATAAAGACTCGGCAATTGTTAGACTCAAAAGAACCGATCCCGTTGATGACTGCTGATAAAGGATGGACAAGAGTTGAAGAAGTAGCGCTCCACTCGTCATCATGGAATGAAGATCAGAATGAAGATCCTATCGAGATACAATCGGTGATAAAGAATCTGGAGGAATTTGAAGTAGATATGCAATCCCTGACTCAAGAAGTCAAGATGGTGAAACACAAGTTCGATAAACCCATAGATGGGAGAGTGACGGATCTAGAAAAGGCTGTGAAGATGCTTGTCAATGAATCCAGCAGAAAACAAGAAGAGAACGAAAAATTGGTTTGGAATATCAAGCGAGATTACGACAAAGCACTGAGAACACAAGCAGCTGCTATAAGAAGACTTGAAAATCAAGTAGGAAAGCTCGCAGAATCTATCAGAGTGAGAGATGAAGGTGAATTACCTAGCACAACAGAACCAAATCCTCGATATCTTGCTCATGCTATTACAACCAGAAGTGGATTAAACTATAAGGAACCAGCTTATCCTTCAAACTCGAATGATCTGACTAATGAAACGCCTCAAGACAACAACAAAGAAACCTAGGAGGCTCAACCTTCTGTCGAAAGAGTCCGTCCCTACATTCCACCAATTCCATTTCCGGGAAGAATTAAGAAGGAACAAGAATGAGTGTGTTAATACAAATAAGCCGTAAAAAGGTTTATTTATATTTTACGATCTTCTAATGTTTTGTCGATAACAAACGTAAAATCATTTTAACGAAACAAATAAAATACGTAAATGGTTTGAACTAATAGTTTCTAACATATTCACATTTTCACATAAAACACTAAACAAGTATAAGTGATTTTATGATTTAATATTACATATGTACAACAACTAGTGTTTACATATTTGGGTAAAATATACACATAACTAGTATGTAGTATATTGGGTAATATAAATGGGTAGAAACTTAAGTATCATAACCCATTAGGCAAATACATTGAATGTAGTTGGGTACAACCCAAAGCCCATGACCCATGGAGCTTGACCCATAACCCATTGCATGACATCATGCTTACATCATACATGGATAATATCCATAACACATGGTTTTGACCCATACCCATGTGATTAGGTGCATTGCACTCAAGAGATACATTGTATCTAGCTAAAGACCCATGGATCAATCCATGACCCATGACCCATAACCAAAATACCCATGGGTAAAGAGGAGCGTCCCACGGATCCCTAGCTTTACGCTAGACGGATCCCTTGTGGAAGGGATCCGTAGGATCCGGGGAACAGTAGAATTTTTCCTCTATAAATAGTGAGCCATTTCTTCATTGTTTCTCACCCCTTTCTAACATACTTTCCCTTAGAGTTGAAAACTCTCTAACCTCAGATCCAAGAGATCTATGTTTGTAGTTTTGTTTTTGTGTGATCTTCTAGGTTCCTCTTAAAGGCGAGATCACCACCTTTGAAGTCGATCAAGCTCAAGTCCATGAGTTGCCATGCTTCCTCATCATCAAGACTACTGAAGTCTTCTTGTTGATGATTGTTTTTCTTTTCCTAAGAAGTGTTGAAGACATTTGTGAAAGGTGTCTCAAGTGTCAAGATGAAGATATTAGTGAAGGGTATCTATCGTCCATATCATTATCACTTGTGGTAGGTGCTTAGAAGTCAAGACATGAAGCATTAGTGAAAGGTGCTTAGAAGTCAAGACTAGAAGCATTAGTGAAAGATGCTTAGAAGTGAAGACACAAGACATTAGTGAAAGGTGTCTTGTAGATCTAGTCAAAGGCATTAGTGAAAGGTGCCTTAGATGTACATTCGATATGGTGTGTTTCGATGTACTAGATAGACTAGCAATAGATCCAAGGATATTAATATCCTTGATGATGTTGTAAAGGAGTAGATCTCCTTTGGGATTAGTCGTTGGTGTAGTGTGGTAGTAGTTCCTCCATTGCAATGGAACTAGGTGCTTAGCCTAGTACCTAATAAAGGGTAGGCGACGTTGTGAAGGTGTAGTTCACCTTGGAGTGAAAGAACTAGGTACTTAGCCTAGTACCTTATAAAGGGTAGGCGACGTTGTGTAGGTGTGGTTCACCTTAGAGTGAAAGAACTCGGTGGTTAGCCTAGCACCGGAAAAAGGGTAGGCGACGTTGTGAAGGCTTCTCCGCCATAAGGAGATTGGTGTAGTGTTTACAAACTCTCGAGTAGGTGACTCGGGGAGTAGAGTAGGACAAGGAAGGTGTCCTTGTAGCCGAACCACTATAAATACTCGCGTTGTGGTTTTGTGCTTTTTACTCTTATCTTTTCATTACATATCTTTATATGCTTGTTTATCAACATCCAACACACACAACCAAATAGATTGACATAAGTCGATCTAAATAGTTTAAAAGAAAGTTTTAATTGGTAAAACTATTCAACCCCCCTTCTAGTTTTCCACAATTGGCATCAGAGCTTCGTTACCAAGTTTCTTGAAGCATATTGTACTTTAAAAACTTGATACGATCCATGGTTAATTGAAAACTACAAAGAAGGTTTTTTATAAAAACAAACACCATGTCTTTTAAAACTATATGTTTGGATGTTGATTTGATAACAACATTTTTTTTACTTGCTTCATTTAATTGCACTAATCTTCTTTGTCATGTTGACTAGTCAAAGCTCATACCCACCAAGTTATAGGAATCGCTTGGTAAAAAGAATACCTTCCTTAAGAAGGTATCTTAATCGCAAAGGAGCGGGAATCGTCTAAGTGACATTTGTTGTGTCATTTGTAAAGACATTCCTAAGTGCGCTAGATGTATGATTTTCTTTTTATTTTGCTTGATAATTAAGTATGCCTTTTTTGGTATTTATATGATTTTCTTTGTGCTTATACATGTTTTACATGAAGCTTCATTAGGAAGCCTTTTTCTCACATACATGTTTTATTTCTCGTCTAAAGTCGTGGTATATAAAACTTATATTTTGTTTCTTTTAATCCAATAATAAAACAAAACACGAATCTCAAAATTCCTCCTTCCCCATAAATACTCCCACCGTCGACCACTCTATCAAACCCTCACTTTTTCAAATCTTCCAATTTCAAAAATTTCCTCTCATTCAAAAACTTCATCTTCCTCCTCATTCCATCTCAACCGAAACCAAGAAGATCCGTCATCAACATGGCTTACATCGCGCTCGTGCTCATCGCCTTAACACTCATCGCACTTGAGTTCCCTATGATGAAGTTCACATATGGAGACATTTACTTTGTGTTGTTAATCTACATTGGGATCATATACCCAATCCTTTGTATCATCCTTAGCATTGAAATGCAATATTACTAATAATTTTGTTATTATTTGTTATTTTCTTGTGATTTATATGTTTCATATTCCTTCGTGATACATTAGAAGTCATGTATGCATGCTAAAAGAAAATGTAGGATAAAACACTTTTCGTGGTATAAAGCTGTAAAACCGATCTTTTATCAAATCTGTTTATGTTACTACAGATCCACGGATCCCGGAAGTTATACTAGCCGGATCCCTTTTTGAAAAGGAACCGTGGGATCCGTCCTACTGGAGAACAGTTTTTCATGCAAATTAAAAACCACTTTTCTTCTAAAAGTAATTCTCCACTTGAATGTCAAAACCATAAGTGAGTTAAGTGTCTTTCTTGTTAAAAACCATTGTTAATAAAAACCTAATAAAAACGTTAGATAATCATAGGTTGATCACAAACATCACATTTTGTTAACTCATCATTTCTATAGGTTCAACTATGACGCATGAATATGAGTTTGATTTTTCACTAACTAGCGTCTACACTCCGAACATCTCCCTTGAACCCAACACACCTGGCAATCATGTCCGTGGGTTCAATAATCTCGAAAACCGTCACTTCCACGAAGGACGTATTGTAGACACCTCTCTACAATTCGAAGAAGGTATCAATACCTCCTTCCGAGCCATAGGACTAGAATGTCTTCTTGAAATCAACGAGAAGATATGTCCAAGGTTCATAATGGAATTCTTCCGTCAAGTTGAACTCGTTCGTAACGAAGATCGCTCTCTATCTCTTTGGTTTTATATCAAAAACCAAAAGTTTACTTTAACCCTTGGGCATTTTGCTCACATCCTCCGGATTCCAAATCATGGACAATGTGCCTTCACCGAAGATTGGTCTCTTGATTCTCTCTTCAACTTTCGTGAAGAAAATAGTCCATATTGTTCTCACATACCCTCCCCGGAAGATTTAAATCACATAATATGCAAACCTCGACCATATTACTCCGATCCAAGCATTATCTTCACACGGGACATCCGAGAAGAGTACAAGCCTCTTGCACTCATCCTACGTGAAAATGTTTGGAGTCTTAGGGGAAATCGAGAAATTATTCCTGCTTGTTGTGCTCACATGTTGTACTGTTTGCTAACACAACAACCATACAATCTTGCCTACTTCTTCGCAAGGCGAATTGCAAATCTTCAAGGCTCCAAGAATAAAATCATCCCTTATGGAATGTTCTTGACACGCCTCTATCATAATGTTATGCACTTCCATCCTCAATTTCAAAGTCCGTTGTACGTACTTGTGAACAAGATGATGGAACCGCTAAACATATCTCTCATGAAGACTTTATTCATTCTTGATTCCACCAACACTCATCAATCACGTAATGATCCTCCTAGCGAAAACACTCAAGAAACCTAGTAGTATTTCAAAATAGGATCAATTCTCTTGTACTCGTGCTTTATCAATGTAATCCTATTTCCTTCATGAAATAAAAACATCTTACATTTGATATCTTAGTGTTAGAACCCCTCTAAACCAACCTTGGAATATAATGCATTGTCAAGATCATTGCATACCTTTAGTAAAGGTTCTGCTGAGCAGATGGACGGATCCTAAAGTTTGTGCTAAACGGATCCCTTCACTTAGGGAACCGTGGGATCCGGCAAACAGAAAATGCAATTGAAAACATTGTATTTCATTCATATCCTTAGAACACCTCACACTAAGCTAAGCATATTGTCTTAAGGCAAAATTAAGTCCTTATCAAGATAAGTAGATCCTTCCTACTCACACATAACTCACCTAGATCACACTCTAAGACGCTTGTAGATCTATTGTTTCATTTTTAATCCGTTACTCTTCCGCTCTTAAACTCACACTTCATTTTTCACATGATCCCTCACATCTAGTCTTAGAAATCCTCCGATTATGGCAAAATTGATCATAAATCGTTCTTACCTCAAAATTGATCAAAGTTGATCAAATTCTAGTTTTCCCATCTCAAAGCCTTTAGGATATTTTCCAAAACACTATCCTAAGTCATAACCTGACCTCTAGGATCATTTAGCTTCAATTGACACTCTCATATTTAGTGTCATCCTTGCTCATCCATTGGTACTCATGAAAGTTCCAAATCCTTCCATAAAAGACAATCATTAGCTACATCACTCATTACCTTCAAGTACTTAAGCACCCCTTCATTTAAAACACTTAGGAGAACTGAAACACTCAAGATGATAAAGATCTTAGATCTTAGAAACATCATTTCCACTCTTTCATAGCTGTTGATATCCGGATCCCTAGGATTAGCCTAGACGGATCCCTCTGAGGAGGGAACCGTGGGATCCGGATAACAGTTTATGTCAAATCTTGATAAAAAAATCATTTCAACTCATCTTCCTAACTCAAACACTCCATCTAATCTTAAATGAGTTCCTAGATCAGTGCAAACTCTGTAGTTGACTCTTGTGCATGTTAATCATCACATTCAAATGAATCCTAATGGCTTAAGGCTTAAATGCACTTGCCAAATCTCTTGGTTTATAAACCACTTTATTAGGACCTCCATAGTCATCACCTTCTTCCTAACTTTCAACACTTTAGAAACCCTTGCAAACCTCTTTAAATCATCTCATCATGAGGAAAACCCCAAGTAGTAACTTATCCACCAAAGAACCACCCATGAAAAAGGCACGTGTTATACACGAAATCTCTTCAACCGAATCATCTCCAGTCAAGCCAACAAATGATAGGATCATTCATCATCCAATCAAACCAATTCCTAAAAGGATAGTACCCACAAAACTACCAATGACAAACACCACCATACCTCCTAGGCCAAACAATATCATCTCCACTAAACCATCACCATTGGTTCCTAGAGCTATTTATTTACATCCCCACTATCATCACCACACCTCTACAATTTAGAGGACTTGCCTCCTAGGCCGTCTCATCCGCTTCCGCCGACAACATTTTCCTCATTAGGAGGAATAATGGTACAAAATCAAGGTGTTGAGTCAACACTTGCTCCGGTTTCCTTTTCGCCGTTTCCATCATATAATCCCATTTGGATTATGAGAAATCATCAAAGTTAACCACCCGACCATATGGAAGTTGACACTTCTCTACCACCACCATCATTCTTGGTCGAGCCATTCTCAAATGCGCCTCCACCAATCCCTCCATCGTTTGAAGCTCCACAAGCCGCTTCACTTGATCCTTCGCATCAAGCCATTTCATTTCTTCCACCACCACTACCTAGCCATGACAAAGATTGCTATCATTGTCAACATGCTGAAAGTTTGATACATGAAGTACGAGAAGACCAACGTTTCATGTTCTATCATCTCCTCGAACGTTTCGACGAGATTAAACCTAAAATATGAGCTAGAAGATTTTAGTGGTGTCCTAGCATCAAGCGATAGTTGATTTAGAAATTCTTAGTCATGTATTTTCTTATTTTCTTAGTTTTTAGAGTCATGTATATCATAACTCTAGTTTTATTAAATAAAATTACATGCTACTTGTTATATTTCGGAGCATATGATTATGTTGTATTCATATCTCACTTCTGTGATAACATTACTTGTTATATCACCTTTGCTGAAATTAATCAGCTAATACGGATCCCTCAGAATTGCCTAGACGGATCCCTACTAGGAGGGAACCGTGGGATCCGTGAGACAGAAAGTTATTTTCTACTAACTTGGACCACATTTGCAGGAAATTGTGAATTATACTTGCTTTCTAACCTTTGTTTTGTAGTTATTCAATTTACACATGAAGACTTTGACATCCTAAAGCTAGGGGGAGCTTTATGTCAAAGCAATACATTGCAAATTACTTGCAATACTAGGTTTACATTTCGTGACATCCCCTTGCAAAATTGCAATCATCAAGGGGGAGCACATTCATCACTTAGAAGAAATCTTTTACAAAATTACTTGCAAACAAACTAGATTAGTATCACTTTTTTGACGACCTTACATAGGGATGGACTCGTCAAGGGGGAGTAAAGACGAGATCATCTCCCGTTACTTGCTCTCTATTTCTTTTTATTTTTATTTCTTTCACATGTTTTTCTTAAAAACGATGTGTTGCTTCCCTTCAAACACTTTTTGTTTCGACAAAAAGGGGGAGAAGAAAGTAAAAACTACAAATTCAAACTTTTACGAATTTTAGCTTTTCCTTAAAATAATTTTATGTTTTGTCATCAACAAAAAACGGGAGATTGTTAATACAAATAAGCCATAAAAACGTTTATTTATATTTTACGATCTTCTAATGTTTTGTCGATAACAAACGTAAAATCATGTTAACGAAACAAATAAAATACGTAAATGGTTTGAACTAATAGTTTCTAACATATTCACATTTTCACATAAAATACTAAAACAAGTATAAGTGATTTTATGACTTAGTAATACATATGTACAACAACTAGTGTTTACATATTTGGGTATAATATACACATAACTAGTATGTAGTATATTGGGTAATATAAATGGGTAGAAACTTAAGTATCACAACCCATTGGGCAAATACATTGAATGTATTTGGGTACAACCAAAAGCCCATAACCCATGGAGCTTCACCCATAACCCATTGCATGACATCATGCTTATATCATACATGGATAATATCCATAGCCCATGCATCAACCCATACCTAAGTGACCAAGTGCATTGCACTCAAAGATACATTGTATCTAGCTAAAGATCCATGGTTCAACCCATGACCCATGACCCATAACCAAAATACCCATGGGTAAAAGGGAGCGTCCCACGGATCCCTAGCTTAACGCTAGACGGATCCCTTGTGGAAGGGATCCGTGGGATTCGGGGAACAGTAGAGTTTTTCTTCTATAAATAGTGAGCCATTTCTTCATTGTTTCTCACCCCTTTCTAACACACTTTCTCCCTGAGTTAAAAACTCACTAACCTCAGATCCAAGAGATCTATGTTTGTAGTTTTGTTTTTGTGTGATCTTCTAGGTTCCTCTTAAAGGAAAGATCACCACCTTTGAAGTCGAGCAAGCTCAAGTCCATGAGTTTCCATGCTTCCTCATCATCAAGGCTACTAAAGTCTTCTTGTTGATGATTCCTTTCTTTCTTCAAAGAAGTGTAGTGTTGAAGACATTAGTGAAAGATGTCTCAAGTGTCAAGATGAAGATATTAGTGAAGGGTATCCATCATCTATAGCGTAAGCACTTGTGGTAAGTGCTTAGAAGTCAAGACAAGAAGCATTAGTGAAAGGTGCTTAGAAGTCAAGACTAGAAGCATTAGTGAAAGATGCTTAGAAGTGAAGACACAAGACATTAGTGAAAGGTGTCTTGTAGATCTAGTCAAAGGCCTTAGTGAAAGGTGCCTTAGATGTACATTTGATATGGTGTGTTTCGATGTACTAGATAGACTAGCATTAGATCCAAGGATATTGATATCCTTGATGATGTTGTAAAGGAGTAGATCTCCTTTGGGATTAGTCGTTGGTGTAGTGTGGTAGTAGTTCCTCCATTGCAATGGAACTAGGTGCTTAGCCTAGTACCTAATAAAGGGTAGGCGACGTTGTGAAGGTGTAGTTCACCTTGGAGTGAAAGAACTAGGTACTTAGCCTAGTACCTTATAAAGGGTAGGCGACGTTGTGTAGGTGTGGTTCACCTTGGAGTGAAAGAACCCGGTGGTTAGCCTAGCACCGAAAAAAGGGTATGCGACGTTGTGAAGGCTTCTCCGCCATAAGGAGATTGGTGTAGTGTTTACGAACTCTCGAGTAGGTGACTCGGGGAGTGGAGTAGGGCAAGGAAGGTGTCCTTGTAGCCGAACCACTATAAATACTCGCGTTGTGGTTTTGTGCTTCTTACTCTTATCTTTTCATTACATATCTTTATATGCTTGTTTATCAACATCTAACACACACAACCAAATAGATTGACATAAGTCGATCTAAATAGTTTAAAAGGAAGTTTTAATTGGTAAAACTATTCAACCCCCCCTTCTAGTTTTCCACAGAGTGCTATTACAGAAATTCATGGAGAAATTACAACAACTCAGCATTAATATTCCTCTCGTTGAAGCCCTGGAGCAAATGCCGAAATATGCCAAATTCATGAAGGATCTCCTTACCCATAGAAGACTTTTTGATGAGACGCAGATAACTTTAAATCAAAGATGCTCTGCCGCCCTTTTAAAAGATATGCCTCTCAAAGAAGAAGATCCAGGGAGTTTCACCTTACCTTGTACTATCAGGGGAATTTTGTTCAACAAGGCCCTTGCCGATCTTGGGGCAAGCATTAGTCTTATGCCATTCTCTCTTTATTCACGTCTGGAGTTGGGGGAGCTGAAACCAACTAGAATGTGTATTGAGCTGGCTAATAAAACTACTCAATATCCAAAAGGAATCGCTAAAAATGTTCTTGTCAAGATCGATAAATTTTTCTTCCCGGTCGACTTCGTGGTCCTTGAGATGGAAGAAGATGATATCCCTATTTTGCTTGTAAGACCCTTTCTTGCAACCGCACACGCTATGATTGATGTCTTTAACAAGAAGATTTCGTTGGAAATAGGAAATGATAAGATTACCTTCGATCTTGAAAAGTCAACGAGATATGCTTCTTTCACTGATGACAACCTTGATGATCTCGACCTTATCGAAGTTAACACTCAGAAACATGCCCAGGAATGCTTTCTTCCCGACCCTTTGAGATCATTAAAATTCTAAGATAATGATGGGACATCTAGCGATGGAGAAAGCGAAACAGAGGAACTGGCCGCGAATAATCAAACGTTATGTTCAGCAAATACCTCGGAAGAAGCTGATACTTCCCCAAAACTTAAGGAGCTACCTCCTCATTTAGAATATGCATTTATCAATGGGGATCGTAATTATCCTATTGTAATTTCTTCTCTATTATCTGACGAGGAAAATGAGTCGTTACTGTAGGTTTTAAGCAAACACAAGGGAGCAATTGCATGGAAAGTCTCTGACATTAAAGGAATTAACCCTTCATACTGCTCCCACAAGATACTTATGGAAGATGATTTTAAACCTGTAGTGCAACCACAAAGGAGATTAAACCCTAAAGTCCAAGACGTGGTAAAAGACGAAATCATTAAGCTCCTGGATGCGGGTCTAATTTACGCTATTTCTGATAGGGTTAGTCCTATTCATGTTGTGCCAAAGAAAGGAGGAATGACAGTGGCCACCAACGAAGATAATGAGCTGATACAAACTAGAACTGTCACTGGCTGGAGGGTGTGCATTGATTACAGGAAATTAAATGACGCAACACGAAAGGATCACTTCCCCTTTTCATTTATCGATCAGATGCTAGAGAGGCTCTCTGGACATGAGTATTACTGCTTTCTCGATGGATTCTCAGGTTACTTTCAAATTCCTATTTCCCCTGAGGATCAAGAGAAGACAACTATCACCTGCCCTTACGAAACATTCGCCTACCGAAGGATGCCTTTTGGACTATGTAACGCTCCCGCCACATTCCAACGGTGCACGACTGCTATATTCTCAGATATGTGTCAAGATTTTATGGAAGTCTTCATGGACGAATTATCGGTTTTTGGTAACTCTTTATCATCTTGTCTTAATAATCTATCTAAAATGCTTGCCAGGTGTGAAGAAACCAACCTTGTCCTTAACTGGGAAAAATGTCATTTTATGGTTAAAGAAGGGATTGTTTTGGGGCATAAGATTTCCCAAACTGGGATAGAAGTTGATAAAGCTAAAGTTGACGTTATTTCTCGACTGCCTTATCTGACCAACATAAAAGGCATTAGGAGTTTTCTTGGGCATGCAGGATTTTATAGACGATTTATAAAAGATTTTTCAAAAACTGCCAAACCTATGACCCAACTCCTCATGAAAGATGCTAAATTTGATTTTGACGATGATTGCAAAAGAGCTTTTGACATTTTAAAAGAAAAACTGACTACTTCCCCTGTTATTATTGCCCCTAATTGGGGGAGCGATTTTGAACTCATGTGCGATGCTAGTGATTATGCTGTGGGTGCTGTTTTAGGACAAAGGGTGGATAAAAAATTTAAACCCATTTATTACGCAAGTAAAACCTTAAATGAGGCACAAGAGCATTACACAACCACTGAAAAGGAACTCATGGCTGTAGTCTATGCCTTTGATAAATTTAGATCTTATTTAGTAATGTCAAAAACTGTTGTCTACACTGACCATTCTGCTTTGAAGTACTTATTTAATAAACAGGATGCCAAACCAAGATTGATAAGATGGGTGCTGCTGATGCAAGAATTTAAAATTGAAATCAAGGATAAGAAAGGAGCAGAAAACTTAGCAGCTGATCACCTCTCACGATTAGAAAACCTTGAGCTCGAAGAACTTGACAAAGAAACTATCCGGGACTCCTTCCCCGACGAACATATCATGGCAGTTAGAATTAAAGATTCCAGTTCCGAACCATGGTACGCAGATTTCGCTAATTACCTCGCGGCCAGAGTATTACCAAGCAACAAAACCTACGATCAAAAGAAAAAGTTCTTCTCAGATCTTAAGTATTACTTATGGGATGATCCATTCCTTTTTAAATCATGCCCTGATGGTATTATTCGGAGATACATATTTGGGGATGAGCAAAAACAGATTCTGGAACATTGTCACAACGGACCTGCAGGAGGACACTATGGAGCCGACAATACTGCTCGGAAGGTTTATGAAGCCGGATTCTTTTGGCCTAGCATGTTCAAAGACGCCGCAAAGCATGTTAGGGATTGTGACGCTTGTCAGAGGGCAGGGAACATCTCTTCTTGAAATCAGATGCCACTCAACAACATTATGGTATGTGAGGTTTTTGATGTTTGGGGGATCGATTTTATGGGACCTTTCACTCCATCAAAGAATAAAAGTTATTTCCTTGTAGCTGTCGATTACATTTCGAAATGGGTTGAAGCCGAAGCCCTGCAAACATGTGATGCTAGGAGTGTCATTCGTTTTTTGAAAAAATTATTCTCCAGGTTTGGGATCCCTAAGACCATCATTAGTGATCGAGGGACATACTTTTGTAATGCTATTATGGAGAAAGTTCAAAATAGATATGGGGTACTTCACGGAATGTCTACACCTTATCACCCACAAACCAATGGTCAAACTGAAAACACCAACAGGGCACTCAAGCGAATTTTAGAGAAATCAGTCAGCAGTAACAGAAAAGATTGATCCGACAAACTCGACGAAGCATTATGGGCATTCAGAACAGCTTTCAAAACTCCTATTGGAAGCATGTCATCTTCCCATAGAGTTGGAACATAAAGCATATTGGGCTCTCAAGAATGCTAACTTGGAGGCTGATGTAATCAAGGAACACCGATTTTCCCAAATAAACCGTTTAGCTGAGTTACGAGACGAAGCATATGATCATGCCAAAGCATACAAAGACAGGACCAAAAGATGGCACGATAAGCGAATCAAGGATAAAAGATTTGAAGTAGGACAAGAGGTTCTCGTTTTTAACTCAAGACTCAAATTATTCCCTTGAAAAATGAGATCTCGTTGGGTTGTACACAGTAAGTAAGGTATTCCCTTATGGGACTATTGAAGTTCATAACAAGGAAGGAGTATATTTCAAGGTAAATGGACACCGCGCAAAAATTTATTATGGGCAATATGTTAGCAAGCTTTCGGGAGATGAGTTCTTCGCACCGGTCTAGAAGCCCCGCAGCTCAGAGTCTAACTTAAAGACTCGTAAATAAAGAAAAGTGCTCTTTCAGGAGACAACCCGAATTATCCCTTTCTTTTGTTTTATTTCCTTTTCTGTTGGGTTTTGTGTTTTCTAACTAGCTTTGCAGGAAACGAGGAACTAATTGCTGCTGCAGTTGCTGATCTAAACAGAGTTACGACATAACTCATCTTGGTGATTACACCGTAACCAACCTTTTAGCAGCAAAATTCTTGACTCATTACCAATTACGACGTAATACCATCTCAGTGGTTATGCCGTAACTACTCGCTTTGCAGCTTATTCCAGGTTTTGCTAGTTACGGCGTAACTCCCTCAAAAGAGTTACGACGTAACTTTCCTCTGCTTAAATTCATTCATTTTAAAACACAGTAACCTTGTATTAGTTTTTAAATGAATTTTGTAGGTGTGTTCCCTGTAAACCCTCACGAGACTTCACTCATCCACTTGGGACACCAAGTGGTTTAAAAGGCTTGTTGCATTCGCTAAATGCAACCGTGATTCCTACGAAAGTGAGTTAGGTTTGTTTTTCTTTTTTCATTTTTTCTTTTTAGTTTTATGCTTGTCGGTATTGGGATTTCAGGGATTGAAGTTTGTTCATGATGCTTATACGAAGGCACGTCTCTTGTTCGTGGGCCTTCCTTCTTTATGGAGCAAATTTTAGGGAAGTTCTCGCTCTAATTCTACCTTTCTCTTCACCTTTATTTAATGCCTAGTACATAAGGGACTTTGTACAATTCAAGTGGGGGGACGGGAGTAGAATTATCTCTTGAACTTTATTTCGCTCTCATTTTTCTAGTTTATTTTGAGAAATTATGCCATTTTTAAAATTTTGACATGTTTTTCTTAACCTAACTAGATTAGACCTTAGCCGAGAACATACAACCCTTGATATTTTATGGAGAGATTAGCCTTATCCGTTTCTAATATTTTACCCCAAATCCACCAAATTATGAGTGTGCCGGTAGCTTGTAAACTTTAGAACTTGGCCTTTGCATCATTTCGAGACCATAGACGAGGTATGTTGAGTTAGCTCGATGTATTTGGACTTTTCAATTTTAGAAGGCAATATTATAGGATCATTACCCAAACAGCCTACCATTGTGAGTCTATCGATTAGTCACCTCGACTTTTCGACCCCCATGTGAAACCCTTTTTGTTGCACTCATCTTTAGTGCAAGATACCCCTAGAAACACCCTTCTGAGCCACCCCTTTCATTTTGTTCACCCAATGTATTGTTTCGATACACCTATACACCTTAGCCTACCCTGTAGTCTTTATTTGTAATTGGGAAGTCATCATTTGCCTAAGTTCAAGGTTCGAGTGGAAAGGTTCGGAAATCACGCTTTCACCGACAACATTTATGAAGATCATTGAAGACCCCCCGAATTCCCATTGTTCATTGATAAGGTTTTAAAATGTACCTTTTTGAGGGGTTGTTTAAGCCCTTATTTGATTACTTTTGTATCCGTTATTACTTAATATCGTTCCTTTTCACTTTTTAGGTATCTTGAAGGCAAAATGCTAGAATGACACTTATTCGGACGAAAAGGCGCGAATATACGAAGAAAATAGCCAAAGTCAAGAATCGAGACACTCAGGCTGCTAAAATTGAAGGGGACGGCGTCAGGTGTTACCTGCGACACCGTCGCATCACTTTTGTGACGGCTCAGTAGCCAAATTGCTTATTTACAAGTGACGGTGTCAGGCTTTAAAAGAGTAGGTCGTCGCAACTCAGACGGCCTAGATTTGATCCAGACGACGTCAGAGACTGAAGGGGACGGCGTCACAAGCATAAGGTGATGCCGTCGCAAGACTAACGTGGCCAAGACGAAACCCTAATGACGGCGACCCGACGACGTCACAAATCAAAGGGTGACGCCGTCGCATATGTAATCTTATATATAGAATCCGAAATTTTTAGTTTTCAGTGTGTAGTCTTATTGAGTAAAAACCTAAACCGAACCAAGGCTGTCTTGTACAATATTTTAGGGTTCTAAACCCTATCTTACATCAAGATAAGTGTTTTACTTCATTAATTTAATTATGTCTTCAATTACTTGTGTGTATGCTTGCATGTTCTCCATGTCCGGCTAATTTACTTGTGTGTTTGCTTAGGGAATATGAAACTTAATTATTGAATATTGATTGGTTGTCTCTTATCTTAATTGTTAATGATCTAGTAATGCGATAGGTCATCCGTTGTGTAGTTAATGCTTGATTAATCTTTGTGAACCTTAGTTTATAACACCTAGAGTTGTTGTAGGCTAAACCATCCGAAGAGTACCTTAGAGTAAAAGTTTATAAATCCTAGAGACTTTGTAGGCGATAACCTTTGGTAGTTTCAAAGAGTTAGGGATAAACGCATACCCTACGACCTTAGACACACAACGCGATTAAGAATAAGGACGTGACAATTCAACCATCAATAGGAGATAATTAAGGAGTAATAAAACCTAAGTAAACACATCTTTAAACCATCATACGAGCACACAATATTTAGACATAGACTACCCTCACCTTAGTTAATAGATAATTAGATAAGTAGAGTAATCGGTAGAAATACCAACCCCCAAATCCAAACCCCGAGATTCGTACCTTCCCATTTCCTAAAAAACATAAAAAGATAAAAAATAATCTTCCTCAACCCCAACCTTAGCGTAGTAACTTCTCACTAGCATTCCTATTCCCCTAGAGAACGATATCAATTCCCGTGGCTTACCCTAATACTACACTACAACGATTAGGTTCACTGCTTAGGGTGTTGAAAAACTTGCTCGAAGAAAAGGAAGTTCCTTTGACCCCGAACACGCTGCGTAAGCGTATCATTCATCTAAAGTGGGGGGATATTATGTTAGTATTTATTGTTATGTTGAAAAAAAAATTGATTCGAAAAGAAAAAAAAGGTTGTTATGATTATGTAAAGTGCGATGTTATAAGCAATGTAGTATGAGCTTTATTGATTTAGTATCGAGGAGGCCACCTCGGCCACATATGAAGATTGGAGTTGGTAGTTATGCCAACAGTTGGAGAAAAGGTAGTGCGCCCATCACGACGTCCTCTAATGACACATCTACCTTGCATTTCATGATCCGGCTTCTTGACTTCTAAGCTTGAACTTTGGGTGGACGGTAAGTGGTGATGACTTGGTTATAGATTTAGACTACCTGCTTGTTTTTTATTTTACACCAATTATATATCCCATGTCTTATCCTACCCTTTTAGTCATGAAGCATGTCTAGGTGATGCAGCGAGCAATCTTTGGTGTCTTGGCCATGGATTTGGTCATGTATCATTGATTTTGTCCACTTCGCCGTGACATGTTAGTAATGACGAGTCACCCCTTAACCTTTGTCGTGTCTACCCATATTTCCTTCGAGAATTGTTTAGCCCTTAACTCTAGTGGTGGAGATTTGTGTAACCGCCAAGCTGATGATAGAATACATGCTATGACTGTGCGATTGAGTGATCATCCTGAAATTGACACTTAGAATAGTTGAGAGATTTGAGTGTTTGTTCCCCTTTCGTGAGGTGTTCGGTTGTGTTTTATTCTAGCATAAGGGATTTGTAAACTCATATTTTCTAGGTTATGGGAGATATCTTTTTAGGAATCTATCTAATAAGGTCTACTTGAGGGCAAGTAGAGTTCAAGTGGGAGGATATTTGATAACATCAAATAGTCCTGAATATTAAGTGTCAATTTCCCCCGATAATGCTCGTTATTTATATCATTTATATGGATTTACACTTGTTTTCTATTGTTTTCCACTTTCACGTAAATTACGAGCATTGGAGCTAAAGAGACGCGAAAATCGAAACATATCTAAAGATTTATCACAGTATGCTATTTTGAAGAAGTTACGGCGTAACTCATCTCTCACATTATGCCGTAACTATTGCGTGACTCAGAATGCCAACTTATCAGAAGGTTACGGCGTAACTCCTTCCAAAAGTTACGACGTAACTACATTAGGTCAAAAGAGGTTCCACGCCGTTGATACTTATACCGTAACTACTGCATCACTTACGACGTAACCGAGTTTATTGAAGACTACGGCGTAACCACTAATAAGGTTACGCCATAACCAGCAGATCTAGTGCATTTTACGAAGAAATAGAAGGTTACGGCGTAACTCCTATATAGGTTACGCTGTAACCCAGATCTGGCCTATAAATACCCCACGAATTCCAGCATTTCTAAGCATCCCATTCCACACACGAGAACGTGGGAAAAAACTCAAGGCAGGTCTAGAGGAGCATACGGAGCTGTTTCCAAAGGAGAAGTCACTCCATTACGATAAGCATCAGCGTTTTATATTTCTTTTACTTTCAATTCATGTATTTCGTACCTTTGAATATTGAATTGATTTGCATGATTAATATGAGCGGCTAAGCACCTTTTGGTGCTAGCCTAGTTATGATTCCTTAATTATTTTGTTTGCGTTTACTTTACTTCCGTACTATTATTTCTAAGTGTATGCATGCATAGTTCATTGGTAGTCACCCTTGGTTCGGTAGTTTTGAATGGCGGTAGAGGCCAATTTCCTAGGAGATATGACCAACTGACCCTAGTTGAGCGGACTGAGATGGGAAGGGTAAGATATGACCAACTGACGACCCTTTCTACTTGTGCGATTTGACCAACTGATCACCTATCATTTGGATGAACTTAATAATTGGGGGGTGTAGTGTCTAAGTTCCTAACGGCCGGGCACTCACTATTATGAATCTAGCATGTAGCGGTACTTAATGACTTGGCTTAGGGGACCAGGAACAACAGGACTTATGACGGTGCGCCTGATTTCTTCTGTGGTGGCATCTTTGCTGATAGGTTAGGGCGAATTGACCAAATGCTATCCTCTCGACTTTGACCCCACCTGAAGTAATTGGAAGTAGGTAGACGTAGACATAACTAGCTAGGAGGATTAACTAGGTTGGCACCACTCTCCTCTATTGATTTCCCTTTACCATTTATTTGCTTTTATTTACTTTATTCTGCATTAGTATTTTAATTAATTAAATCCCTATCAAAACTATTATTCTGTGACAATTAGACTTAGTAATAATCCAACACACATAGCTCTTGGGACGACCTCGGCTTTACCGTTTACTACACTACACACGACCGGGTACACTGCCCGTTAGTGCACTAGGGTAGACCATAGGTATAGCGAGACACTATAAATATTAAGACCTGGTCAGTAAAACCTGCATCAATTGTGAATCCCATGGGATTGACTAATGAATCACTTGAGATTCATATTGAATCACATGTGATTCATTATGAATTTTAATTCCTAAATTCTTCTTCTTGTGTTTTAAAAAGGTACTGCATACTATAGAAGATGGGTCGGTGGTATGTATTTGTAGACATTTTGTTCGATACAGAAGGAGAACGCAATGAAAGGCGAAAAGAGTGAAAGTGAAAAAACACTTCAAGTTAAAAATAAACAAATGAAGCCTTGTGGCCATTATGGAGAGAAGACCAACTTGCATACAGAAACAACTTGTCTGATGAACCCAAAGGCAAAGCGAAAGGCGAAACCAATTGATGTTTGACCAAATTTAAGTTACTTATATTCTTGTTTTTTGTTAATTCTTTTCTTCTTTACTTGAATATTTAAATGATTTGATGTTTGAACAAATTTAAGTTATTTACATATTTGATTTTTTTTGTTTAATTAGAATATTCAGATGATTGACAAAGAAAATTATTGTATGGATCATGTTTGTTACTTATATTCAGTTTCAATAACTTGATCACATGGGTAATTTGTATGGATCGCATGAGATTCTATATGAATCACATGGGATGTATACAGAATCACATGGGATTCATCAAAGAATCTCATGGGAGTTCGTATAAATCTCATGTGATTCTTTGACGAATCCCTTGTGATTCATATAAAATCTTGTTGTATGCTTTACACAACTAAAACTGAACCCAAATAGAGTATCTTATAACATTACACAACTAAAACTGAATCTCAAGTGATTAATCCTTAATACCATGTAATTCATGGAATCTCTTTATTAAAAAGTTGAATGTTATTATACAAAATCTCATGTGATTCTCTCTGATCCCTTGGGATTCATATAGAATCCCATGTGATCCATAGAGATACTTGACGAGTATCTTTTATGTGATTCATACAGAATCCCATGGGATTCTTTGATGAATCCCATGGGATTCTTTGATGAATCTCATGGGATTCATTATGTGATTCATACAGAATCCCATGGGATTCTTTGATGAATCACTTGTGATTCATCCTTTATCACATGTGATTCGTATAGAATCCCATATAATTTATAGAGAATCCCATGTGATTCATACAAATTACCCATATGATCAAGTTATTGAAAGAGAATAAAAGTAACAAACATGATATATTCATAAAGTAAATAAGATATATTCAACGTAAACAAGAATTTCCTTTGCAAATCATCTATATATTCAAGTAAAGAAGAAAAACAACTAAAAAAAACAATAATATAAATAACAACATCAAGTGCCTTCTCATTTTCCGTATCAGTAACAACATCCGATGCTTTCTCCTGAACAAACACCAGGTGCCTTCTCCTGAACAACAACCGGCACTTTCTCCTTCTCCTCAGCAACAACCGGCGCCTTCACCGTAAAAACAGTCGGAGACTTATCATTAGGATTAAACTGAAACAACGACGTCGGGTTCAAAACTTTATTGGCAGGTTTGTCCGTTGACTAACGCATATCCTTGGTAATCCACTTCTTATTCCTAGGCGAACCACTAGCAGTAGCATTAAGAACACCTAACATAAAAAAAAAACATAAAGCATTAGTTATACAATAAAAATGCATTAAGAATCACATGAGATTCTGTATGAATCTCATGGAATAATGAATCACATGGGATTCAACATTAATCACATGGATCAAGTTATATGTTACAAGTCATGAAGCAAGTTATATGTTACAAAAATCTTGTATATCCAACATAAACAATACAATCAAGTCGCTAATAACCAAGTCCATTATTCTAAAAGTCTGAAAGGATCATCCACCTTATTCTTCAAATCATTCATTAACTCCTTAATTGGCCCTATAATACTGAATTTTCAAATCATCTTAGGACTAGTGAATAGAATTCAACTAGCTTTAGTCTCACAAATATGCGTTCAGCCTATACGCAGTCAGAATCATGTGACAACTTTTCAACTATTTAGTTTTCACTTTTCGAAAACCGTTAGAACAAGTGAGGGTTACTATTTCAAACCTTGTGTGTGCATCTATTATTTACAAAAATGGTCACAAAAGCAGTCACCCAACTATAAGCTATATATTTTGAACAAGATCATGTGGTGGTGCATACCTCCAGCATTACCACGACCTCCAACATTATTATGATGAAAGGAGTAACTTTTGTCAGTTTGTAATAATATATGCGTTCAAGCAATTGATATTATCATTTTACCTATAGAAATATCACTTGCAATCTGTATTCTGTTTATTCAGTTATTTAATACACAGTAATAGTCATTACTGTTTTAGTATAACATGTACATGCTCCTTCCATCCCTCTAATAGTACTTTGGTTCGGTATTAAACATTAAAAATCGACCAACACTACCTGAAGCCGATGCAGCAGATACATCATAAAGAGGTGCGCATATACCTGAATTAAATAGATAATTAACCATTAGCAGGCATTTATATTCGTAACAGATCAATGATGTCATCAATACAACCGGAATGTAACAACCGCCTGATTTTAATTGAATGATTTTCACAATTAGGGTTTCGCGGTGGTTTGGGGATCTGAGAGAATTAAGGATCTGAGAGAGAGATATGAGAGACGAGTGTAAGTGTGTGTGTACAGTGTGTGTGTTTAGAGGGTTAGGTAAAAAGTATGGAATGACTAAAATGCCCCTCAGTATATTTGTTCATTTTAATCTAAACCGTTGGATGGAAGAAGGATGAATGGTTGAGATCTTGTTATTCGTTCTTTAGATAAATTTTGTTTCGTATGAAACTTTTGTCATGTACCAAGTATCATAATTTCCAAAACTAACTTTTAAATAAATAATAGTCTTTCTATTATAAGTCCTATTATGCTATATCTCACACTAGAGTATGAACTCATGTAGAATTCTTTGTAATTGTTTTTTTTTATAGGAAACTACTTCATTTATACTACATCATCTATGATAATATATTATTTGAACCACTTGTGTCTATTTTATTTAGACAAAATTTTATTGACGAGAAAGATAAAAGTATATATGAAGAAGAAATTTGAAGCAATTAGCATCATAGAGTAAAAAGCATTAGTACATTTGAGGAATTAACTTGGATTATGCTTATAACTTAGCAAATAGACTAAACAACTATAGTTTATTGATACTAGAAACTACATTTAAAGCTCCCCAATTTTGTTATGCTATTAGTATTAAGCAAGAAATTTTTGTCAATCAGAATACGGTCATACATCATTTTAAAATCTTGGGGGTGACATTTGTCCCTATAATGGCGTGGACAACCTGCAAATTGAAATGACGAGAGAAACAACATATGTATCAATAAAAGATAAAAAAGATGACAAGTTTTATAGATGGTACATTTGTGCTTGACATGATTATTGTATTTCTGTTTTATATTTATATGTATCTTTTATTGAAAAGACATATTTTTTACTATATTTTAAAGTTAACAGGTTGAAGTTGCATATTTAGCTCACAAAATGATACAACTGGATTGATAATAATTGATATTAAGGTATCTTTATCCGACTCTAAACTTAGAACAAAAATTAGATCAAAAATTGTTATAAGTATTAAGCACTAAGTGGCGATTTTATGTCTAGACCAAGAACAATATCATTTTATTAGCACACGATTTTTATTGCTCTTGCATTGCAACAGGATTTAAACAGTTTTGTATGATAGTAATTGGTTAGAAAACCGATATTAGGAGAAGATATGAATTGATCAAATATTCTACAGGAATTTAATAAAGATGATATGTTGTATTTTAGGGGTCATTCTTTTAAAATTTTATTGTATCAAACACTCCTTAAATCTTGTGACTGCTTATGCATGATACTATTTGCTTAGATTCTTGATCTAATCCTCAATTCCAACTTTCTTGAATGTGGGAAAATAGAGGTGGCAATTTGTGTTCAAATAAAAAAAATGATATATTATGGGTAAATTTGTAAAAGATTTGGGCATATTTAGCCCCATATTTTTTTTGAAATGGGCATGTATGGCTCATTTAAAAGTTAAATGGGCATTAATGGGCACGCGTTTTTCTCTTAATTGGAGAACATTATATTATTTTTAATAAAAAATTTATAGATATAATATATTTAGTTATTTAAATATAAATGAGATTTTACGGCGGAGGAATTTTTGTTTGTCATTTTAGGTATTTTCTAAAACGATTCGTATAACATGAGCCCGTTTAAGCCCGTGTTCGTTTAGCATGCCTGTTTGACCCGTTGCCCGTGTCCGCCCATTTTGCCACCTCATCTTAGGCTACACATAATTAGTAGTGTTAAACTTAGTACAATAGAGCTTCCATATAGGTTTAGGTAATTGGATATCTTGTTGCAGTGTAATATGAACGTTATATATTTACATTATCTTTGCGAAGTTATAATGTTTGGTTTTATATTTAAAATTAACTTAGTCTGTGTATAAAATATTTGCAAAATTTAGTGACTTAACTTCTTGTGTATGCTATCAACATTGTGTTTTCTTGTTTGGCTGTTGTTGCTGTTTGTGTGTCGTTGATGGTTTTTTTCCTGGTCAACCTCTTCTTCTTCTTCCCTTTTTGTGACCTTTTCAAGCTGTTGTTTCCCGTGTCATTGTTGTTGTTTGGCTACTGTAAAAGGAGTAGTTCTTTTAGGCTATTGTTTAGATGGTAGGCGTGACATTTTATATCTTCAATGATCCCTTATCAACTAAAACTTTCTTTCATAGGTCATGGATAAGAGGCAAAAGACCGTCTCATCCTGGTACCGACTTGGCATAATTGGTGTTATGCTATGCAAGTGTGTATTGCAACCATGTTGCTGTAGAATTGCCTGAAAAATGGGTGCTTATGTTTGTTTTTGGTGAAGTTGGATTTCATATCTTGAAAGCCATGTCAGTTATCTTTGTTTGGATTGGGGGTGGCTATAAATTTTCATGTATTCTATTTTGAAATTGGTTGAAGGCCCTTTCGTTTAGTTCTTTTGGGTTTTCGTTGCCTTTATAAATTATAATAATGTTTGTACATATCAATAAAATTTGCATCTTCTAAAAAAATGATGAGTCTTATGCTAAGAGTAACTAATCTTGATTTGATCATTTGTTTTTAAAAATAATAATAATTGATACATTAATCCATCATGATATTAAAGACAAAAGCAAGTTCCCAATATATGTCTTTGTTTTATTTTGTTCACATCTTGCGCCATGTAAGTTGATTCATCATAAACAGTGATCCATTTTCACCTTTTATTTCAGAGGCTATATATCACCTATGATTAATAGTTCAATGACAACATTAAACCCCGTATTATTGGGGTTTCATATACATATTGTATTTTTTTCCGATATCTTTCTTAACAACTATCAAATAAATAATCAAATAGTGGTAAATTATTAGAGCCTCGATCTACGAATAACATGTTACACAATTGCAAAATAATGTTGACGGGCTCACATGTTATTGTATTCATAAAATTTAATTATAAATGTATGTGATGTTAAGGGGATCATTGCAAAGTTCTTAAGTTAACCGCTAACATAAGGTTGACTGTTGGCTCATGATCAAAAGATGTAAGCGAAATCCGTGCATTTGCTTAATGGATATCAAAATTCGGAGTCGGAATGCCTGGAGAAGCAAACGATGGAGAGGTTGAGATAGATATACCTGAAGAGATTCAAATCGATAAGGCTGATGATCCGGTAACATCTATTATTGATTTTACTTATTCAAATATTTTGAAACACATGAATGATCCAACATACTTCAAAGAAAAGGCCATACTTGCTCTCACATATGAGGTCGTGGACACCATAGGTGATCACGGAATGGACATTAACTTATCACTTCATTAACACTCACTACGTACATTTGCTCTTCAAGACAATCAAAATTGGAGACGTCGATGCATGGACGTTTATTATACTAATAGTTACAGGCACAATTGTTTATAGGATCGTTGACTTATTATTTATTAGTTCTTTAAAAAATAATGGAACATGTGTAAGTTCATTAATGTTTATTACTTTATCCACATACTCAACTTCTTAATGGATAATTTCTTTAAAAATCCTTTGAATCCACGAGTCTATAAGCTAATTGATTAAAGGTTAGAGTTCACTCTCTTCTCTTATTGAAACTACACTTTGTTTTCTTATGATTAATGAATCGATACCATTTAATAACGAATTTAATATTGTGGTGTTACCTTTCATATTATCATGTTCTCTAAATCCTTTTCAACTTTAACTAATTGTGGCGCAATGATTCATATGTATGAAAAATTGTTTTTAGAACACTAACGATGTAGCAGATGAAGCTTGAGTCAAATACATTATGAAAAATAAATTCATACTCCATTTTATCACTAGTAAAGGACACCTGAGACCTTCATAAGATGCGATGATCCTATCATTAACTCATAAACGATATTATTACTTAGGGCTAATAACCTTTTAAAGCACTATATTTGTCAAGAATAGCAGTTCTGAGTAGCGAACTAAAAAAATAACTCTTTTAGACATTAAAGTTGACATTTCAGTCTTTCTTTAAGTATTATGACCATATTATGACCATTTTACCCTTCGAAAAATATTTCAAAAACAAAAAGAAATTCGAAATTTTTTTCAGAAATTTCAAAAAAAAAGTATTTCGAAAAAAAAAATTCAAAAAAAATATTTTGAAAAAAAAAGTATTTTGAAAAAAATTTAGAAAGGGTAAAATGGTCATAATATGGTCATAATACTTAAAGAAAGACAAAAATGTCAACTTTAATGTCTAAAAGAGTTATTTTTTTAGTTCGCTACGCAGAACTGCCATTCTTGACAAGTATAGTGATTTAAAAGGTTATTAACCCTATTACTTATAATAGTTATTACATGTATAAGATTAACTACAAGTATTGGGGTCTGGCCACGGGCTGCTGCAAGCTTCTGAAACTTTTCCTGCACCCGGCATCTTAAAATACTTTCCATAATCGGGGTTCTTCGCGTAGCTACATAAACACGATTCTGATTCAGCGTGAAGACTATTGCAACATGGCGAATCTGGTGCTGGTGCTGTATTACCGATTATCGATGAAAGGCATGGGAATAAATTTATCGGGTTACAATCCGCCATACCCACTTGCACTTCGACCATAAGAATGGTGCTAAGCATCATCACCATGATCAATGAAGCACAAAACTGCTTCATTCTGTAAAAAATAGACTAAGAAAATTAAATAATGGGAGATGATATTGTTGAAAGGATTGGTATGATAATGCATGGATTGCAATGCTATTTATAGGCACTAAAATTTATATAAGTGATAATCCTAACCTTTTATTTTTAATCTATGGTGTGAAAAGAAATCAACAAAATAAATTTGTCTTAATATACAAGCTTACAAAAACTAAAGATAAAGTTAATAAATTTTGTCATAAAGTTAATAAATGTTACATCTTCATGTAAGTGCCAAATTAATTAATATTTATGTAATACAAAATATAACAACCAATAAATTTATAATTTAATATCATTTACATAGCAAACTTTATATACACACCAAAAAAACCAATCCTCACCCTCCATCATCATTTGATCAAATACATGAGATTAAACACAACATTTAACAAACCAAATTTTATCATATTTTTCAAATATTAATATCTCTTAAACCGGTAATCATTTTTTAACAAACCTATTTAATTATCTTTCTATATATATACACTTTGATATATTTTCGACAAAATTTTTTTTTGCTTTTTTCACGTTCTTTTTTTCATTTTTTTAGATTTTTCGTCTTTGTTTTTCTTTTATCATCATTGTTACTTGCATGAGAAATAACATGAGATTAAACACTAATTTGAATAATTCTAATAATCACATGTGATTTTTCCAACACGTATCTCAATCACATATTATTTTTTCACACTTGATCTCAATCACATGTGATTTTCATAAATAAACTACTATAATATATAAAATCACATGTGATTTTATTAGAATATTCAAATTAGTGTTTAATCACATGTGATTTCTCATACTATTTTCAACAACAAAAAAAAAGAAGAAAAAATACGAAAAAACATTACAAAAAGGTGAAAAAAACGAAGAAAAAAAAAGTTTGTCGAAAGTATATCAAAATGCATATTTATAGAAAGATAATTAAGTACTTGTCGTGACGGTATAATTTTTTTGTCTAACGATTAACGGTTAATGAGATATTTAAATTATAAAAAAATATGTAAAATATTAAAATGATTTGAATCTCAATCATTGATTTCTTTTTAGATGGATGATTGAGATGAATCATTATGTATGCAATAAAAGTTTGGTATGCAAAATAACTCATCTCTAAATATATCTACATAATATTGATAAGGATGTTGTTATTGTTATCCCGTATCACCCTTTTTGACACTTTACTCCCTATAATGATAAGATAAGACATTTTTTTTAATCATTTTATGATTCGTGCATTTTGTATTTTAATAATTTTGTCGTGTCAAACTTTATACTTTTACCCACAAATAATACACTTCAAATAATTGTATTAGATTCATACATTTTTGTATTATTTTACTTTTTTTAGTTTTTTTTCGTTTATAGTCTAATTCAAGTACTTATTATGTATTTTTTTATGTTAATAATTTCTCTTGTCAAACTTATACTCTTACCTCTGATAATATATGTTAACACAAATAAGCCATAAAAACGTTTATTTATATTTTACGATATTTTAATGTTTTGTCGATAACAAACGTAAAATCATTTTAACGAAATAAATAAAACACGTAAATGGTTTGAGCCAATAATTTACTAACACACTTTTACTAAACATATTAAAACTATATCAAAACATGTTTAGTAAATAAGTTATAAGATCAAAGACATTTTTATAAAACACTAACAAGTAATATTGTTTACATCTTATAGAAATGCATATGTATAACAACTAGTGTCTTACATTTTATAGAAATGTATATGTACTTTGTATATGTTGCAATGGGTAAGTAATGGGTAAAAACCAAAGTCCATAACTCATGACCCATGATCCATTGACTAGGTACAATAAATGTTGTTGGGTAAAAACCAAAGTCCATAACTCATACCCATGGAGCATGATCCATAACCAATGACTCATTGCATGACATCATGCATGAAGTCATGTTGGATATTATCCATGATTCATGACCCAAAGTCCATGACCCATGACCCAAGATCTATAACCCAATGACTAGGTACATTACATCTTGTTGGGTATCCATAATCCATTACCCATAACCCATGGTACATAACCCATAACCCATAACCCGGTTTGCAACCCGAAATCCGGACTAAACTGACCCAGTAGCCGGATCCCAGGTTTTGCACTAGCCGGATCTCTCTGGTGAGGGATCCGTGGGAACCGTGGGACAGTAGACATGTTTTGTCTATAAATAGTGAGCCATTTCTCTCTTGCTCACTACCACTATTAGATATACTTTCTCCCAGTATTCTAACCTCACTAACCACATATCCAAAGGATCATTCTATGTAGTTTTATGTTTGTGTGATTCTCTAGGTTCTTCTTAAAGGCGAGATCACCACCTCTTGAAGACATGCAAGCTCAAGTCATGAGTTGCTAAGCTTCGTCATCATCAAGACCACTGAAGTGCATCTTGTTGATAGTTGTTTCCTCCTTCCATAGAAGCGTTGTGTTGAAGGCATTAGTGAAAGGTGCCGAAGGGTCGTGTTGAAGGCATTAGTGAATGTTGCCAAAGGTGTACATTCGATATGGTGCATCGATGTACAAGTTATGTAGTTTGGGTTAGAAGATGTCGATATCCTATCTAGTGTTGTAACAAGGAGTGTGTCTTCTTTGGGTAGTTGTGTAGTGGTGTAGTGTTTGGTAGTAGTTCCTCCTTTGTAATAGAACTCGGTATCTAGCCTTGTATCGGATAAAGTGTAGGCGACGTTGTGATAGGTTTGTTTCTACCTCGTGAAAGAACTTGGTGTCTAGCCTTGTACCGGATAAAGAGTAGGCGACATTGTGAAGGCTTCTCTGCCACATTAAGGAGCTTGTGTTGTGTAGTGCTTACAAACTCTCGAGTGGGGTACTAGAGGAGTGAAGTAGGGCAAGGAAAGTGTCCTTGTATCCGAACCACTATAAATACTCGTGTCGTGGTTTTGTGTTCCTTTACTCTAAATATTTGCATTGCTTACTTATATGCTTATCTATCAATATCCAACACACATACCGAATAGATTGACATAAGTCGATCTAAATATTTTAAAACGAAGTTTTAATCGGTAAAACTATTCAGCCCCCCTTCTAGTTTTCCACAATTGGTATCAGAGCCTCGTTACCAAGTTTCTTAGAATATGTTGTACTTTAAAAACTTGATACGATCCGTGTATGTTTGAAAACTACAAAGAAGGATATTTCGTAAAACAAAAATTCATGTTTTAGAAATCTTTACATTTTAAATGTTGGATAGTGATAGATCATTCTAACATTTTCTTTTGAGAAATCTTCATGCTAGGATTCGTTCAATGACTTCGTTCCATCTAAGGAAAAAAAGAAGTCTACACCCAAAGAAGAATCCAAAGTAGTCACGACTTGCTTTTACAAAATACGATTAAGTATTTTAAAAGCTCATGAAGTATTTCTCGTCTATGATTTTCAAAAATCATAAAAAGAATATATAGCAAAGGTATGCTCTTCTAACTATAATTAGTTAATCTAAAAACATGCTAATTACTTATAGTTAATGATATATGCTTCTATTAGGTAGTATTATAATTTCCGTGCATATATTTAATACTATGTAAAGACTCGTAGATTTAATAACTTCAATATCACAAATTCTCCAATAAACTTGTAGGACCGAAAATACATAGATTTATGTGGTTTTGGAGGTCTTGGTTGGTGGAAGAAGATGAAGAGATTCATCTCTTCTAGTGAGAGAAAGTAGTGAAAGGGAGGAGAAACAAATGATACTTTATTAGATAAACCAAACACTACACTAACCAAATGCTTAACCTCACCCCTCATGGAGAGTCATGAGGGGTATTTATAAGTTCTACATCCTATTACTTTGCCACTTAAACGATACTAGTCCCTGCGGGCAAAATATACTACTCATCTAGTCCAATTCACGTATGTGACGTTATATTTATAAAAAAGCGAGGCTAACAATATCCCTCCAAGATATTGTCACACGTGAATGGTTACAATGAGACCTATAAATACAAAAAAAAGTGATTACAATAGTAATAAACTATGTTGACGTTGTTGAAGCGCAGAGTCTCTGTAGTCTAGATACTGAGGCAAACTTGAAGTTCTATCTTCCGACGATCTTGGCATTTGATCTTTGGCGCTGACTGCACAAATCCTTGTAGCTCTGAACTTCAACTGTAATGGTCTAGTTAGGTTATTACTCCCTCCTAACTAGTGAGCCTTTTTCTTTTTCTGCTCCCTCTTGAACCGACAACTCTCTTTCTTAACATCTCTTTAGTCTTCAAACACGGAGCGGAGAAAGTAGACTCTTGATAAAAGCACAATGGTTGTCGTTCTGGGAACATCATAACAACATAACTCACTTAGTATTGCATCCAAGTTAGTAAAAAGCCCCGATGTACACACACTACTTCTCCTTCTTCGGTCTTAAGCACAATTCCCTTCGTCAATCCAATTACAGAAGATGAAACACCAACTTCTCCCTCTTGATGGTTGCGAGCAATTGGAATCATCATAATGTTGCGTACATACCGTATTACCTTTTCTTGATGCAATATTAAAACCTTAGCTTGATCAAAATTTTGTGAGAACATGTCGCAAAAATACTCTCAATACTACTTCTCTCAAACCAACCTTTAATCAAACCTCCTTTGAATTCACCAGTTAATAGTAATGACCACATATGGAGAAAACCCGATACGACTGACTTGAAAAGGAAGTAAACATCCCAACTTTGTGACTTGCTGCTTGTTCTATATTCTTGAACAATCCACAACGCCTTGTGACACTTAGTACTACAACTTCCTTAAAGTGATAATTATACACTGTGAGCACTACAACGTAACTCCTTACATCAGTTATAACTAGATTGTCAATTCCTAATCACTTAAAGTGACAGTAATGCCCCAACAAGTTATCTTGAGACTTGCAATCAATCAACAACGTCTCAAAGATAAAGAAGATCACCCGTGAAATATCACTTCAATTTCGCATCAATAATACCGTACAAAAACCCCGTGATCATTTTTTCAAATCTTCGCTCAAGCCGTGAATTTTGTATCCCTCCGTGAAAATTTATACGACCAAAATACCTCATAGTTAATTCCAAGTGATATCAAAAGTGTGGCTAAATTCGAAATTAACACACAAAAAATCGGATATCATTTTTTCTTCAATCATTTCTAACGTTTCATCCCATCATAAGTCATAATAGCTCATATATTAGATCCATCATCCCAAACGTAATAACTCCAAAGCCCACGATCCAAAAAACATCCAAAAGCCCAGCCATATTCATCAAATGAGGCCCAAATCCAACAACCCTTGAAACCGGTTATATAACACATTCACACAACCCTAAAATTCAGTAATACCTAAACCTAACACTGACTTAACAATTTATCCGCCCCCATTTTATTACCTAAACACTTCGCCTCTCACCTCAAACTTATTCCTCATTAGCCTCAACTCAGAATCATCAACCAAAACCTATCTCCATCAATAATCAACACAACATAAGAGTACCCAATATCTTTGTATTTCGCTTTATGTAGAACTGACCTACGAAGGATCCCAGAGATTAGACATCAAGATCCTTTAAGGGTCTTGGGTAAGGTTTAATCTGTTGTGTCGAGACTTGAACGAACTTAAAGATAAGAGATAACATAGTTGTTATAATCTTGTCTTTTTATTCGGATAGTGACAGAAATAATGATGATGAAGATTCAATTCAAACAATCTTGAGAAGATTGCAAAAAAAAAAAAAAAAAAAAAAAGATGAATCGAATCCGAGATTTCTTTTAATTTCTGTATGATTTGAGTTGAGTATAGGTTTAGGATGATGTTGGGATTGAAGGAGTTTGAGGTAGGATATATTTGGATTTGTTTGAGGAGTTGGATTTGGATCTGTTTATATTTTTTCTTGGCATCACGTTATTGTGAAACTTTGGACCAATGATGGTACAACCTGAGGTCGTGATGTTTGTATAATTGGTATTTGGTATTTTGTTGGTCTTGGTCGAGTCTTTTCATAGTTTACGCGTAACTTCTTCTGTCCTTGCTCGAAATCAGTTTCTTACGCGTAGGTATTTGATCTTATGAGTAACACTGGTCTTACGCGTAAGCCTCTTCTTTTCCTTATGCGTAAGCCAAGACTCTTATGCGTAGAACTGACATACACGTAGCATTCTTATGCGTAGAAAAATCCTTTACGCGTAAATCTTTCTTAGGCGTAAGAATTTGCTTACTCGTAAGCTCTTACGCGTATTCCATACGCGTAAGATTATCCATAGGCGTAGAAAACTAGGGTTTTGACTCAGTTGACTTTTTTCCGGCGAGATTCCGAAAAATATTTCGTCTATCTTCATAAAAACCCAGAAAATACATGGAAATTGCTTCATTTAGCCCAGTTTGACCACAGTTTGACCATGTAATTTTCACAGTTTGGTACCAAAGTCAATGAAAGATGATAAAATACAAATCTGTTTGGACCAAAAATGGATGACACAAAATAGATATGTAAACGTTGACAGACCATGACTTTTTTTTGGACCAAACTAAAAGGATACAATATCAAAACAATTTATAAACTGTTTTCACCAAAATAATAGGAAAACTTTTTTTTCCGACCCAAAAATAGTACAAAAAACAGCTTAAAACTTGATTCGAAAACCAACATAAATCAACAAACATTAACCATGGCTCTATACCACTTGTTAGGATCGATAATCTTATGATTTATGTGGTTTTGGAGGTCTTGGTTGGTGGAAGAAGATGAAGAGATTCATCTCTTCTAGTGAGAGAAAGTAGTGAGAGGGAGGAGAAACAAATGATACTTTATTAGATAAACCAAACACTACACTAACCAAATTCTTAACCTCACCCCTCATGTAGAGTTATGAGGGGTATTTATAGGCTCTACATCCTATTACTTTGCCACTTAAACGATACTAGTCCCTGCGGGCAAAGTATACTACGCATCTAGTCCAATTCACGTATGTGACGTTATCTTTATAAAAAAGCAAGGCTAACAAAACTGTTCTTCATATTTATCATATCACCAGGAATAGTATTCTTTCTTTATTTCCCTAAACATTACTATAAACTAGTCAATACACATCTTTACCTCGAAAAGAAACTTTTGCTAACCAAAAGTTTTGATCCATCGTTCCCCACATAGAGATATTGGTGTTGCATTAGTATACTATGTCAATATCATTTATTCAAAATTATCTATATCTTGTTAAAATATAATTTGGCATGATTCTTATCCTTTCTCCCGAATTGTGGTTTACTCATAAAAAGGGAAATTCGTCAAATGTGTTTAGCAAACACGAGTTCTCGTCAAAACCTTTTATTACACCTATAATAGATAAACCCTAAGAATAAGAGCAAAACCATTGGCAAAAATCGAATTCAAAACTCCATGCATCAAAATTATCAAACCCATTACAAACTGTTTTTCTACTGAATAGCCAGATCCCTAAACTATAACTAGCCGGATCCCTTTTTCAAAGGATCCGTGGGAACCGACACATCAGTAAACAGAATAAGTGTTTGATATTCACTGTGTACTTCTACTCCTCACTTTACTCTTCAATGTATGACCATAAACTCAGTATTACTGTTCCTAGGAGCTCTTTCATCATCATTCCAAGAAATTCAATCACATGTGTAAGTCTTATCTTCACTACATTGTGATTTCCATTTTCTAGTTCCTAGTAGTACAATATTTACATCTTTAGAATTTTGATTCAAGTGGGTTTGTCACAATTTGCTATCACATTGTTTTCTAAGATAACTAATCAAAGAACAAACATTGTTAATACAAATGAGAACTTATAATGAGTTCAAAAGAGATGTGTTGAGCAAAAATTGTGATGAACCTCAAAAGGAACTATTCTCTTAATTAATACCACATTGTGGTTTTATTGTTTAGGATCAATCATGCCTAGTTTCAAACAACAAGATGACCAAGACACGGCTCATTATATACCAATGCAACACCGAAAGGACGGTCTTGACCCTAAAGATCGAAAAGCTTTCAAAATGCTACAAAAATGGTTCTTTCATGAAGGCCGTGTGGTTGATCAATCTTTTCTCAATAATACCGACATTCCCGAAGTCTTTTCGAGGATCAATTTTTAGTGTCTCCTCAATATCAACGAACAAATATGTCCCGTGTTTTGAGTTTTACAAAAGCGTTCGGATCATAAAAAATGATGACGAAACCATATCTATTGCCTTCATCATCAACGAGCACAGCTACACCTTAACCCTTGCTGAGTTTGCCCGGATTCTCTGCATTCCTCACCATGTAGTGTGTATGTATTCCAATGATTGGTCACTCGCCAAGCTTCATGACATGGTTGATGATCACGAGGTTTATTTCACCCCCTTCATGAACCGGCCATGGTAAGAGATGTCGTATTCATTCAAAGAGCCTCCCAAACCCGAGTGACTAGGAACTCAAAAGTCATCCACCGAGATCCCTTTCAAATGGAGCTTTTTGAGATGTTCCCTCTCTACAAGAATAAGGAACAAATTGTTAGGGAGAATGTTGGGAAAAGCAAGATTAAGTTGACAGATTTAAAATTAAGCTAAAACCAAACATAAACTGTTTTTAAAACATAAGCTGCAAATAAGCTTAAAACTAGCCTAAAAGCTTTACTAAACCTAAAGCTGCCCTAAATAAGCAAACCTAAGCTAATACAAATTAGAAAATAAGCTAATAAGACAAATAAGCTCACAGATCAAAGTTAAAACCAAACTAACCCTAACTGATTTTTAAGGCACAAGCTCTGTTAATACAAATAAGCCGTAAAAACGTTTATTTATATTTTACGATCTTCTAATGTTTTATCGATAACAAACGTAAAATCATTTTAATGAAGCAAATAAAATACGTAAATGGTTTGAGCTAATAGTTTACTAACACACTTATATTTTCATATAAAACATTAAACAAGTAATATTGTTTACATCTTATAAAAATGCATATAGTGTTTATATAATATGGAAATGTACATATATATATATATATATATATATATATATACATATATATATATATATACATATATATATATATATATATATATATATATATATATATATATATATATATATATATATATATATATATATATATATATATATATATATATATATACTTGGTATATATTGATGGGTAATATAATGGGTAAAATCTAAGTCCTTAACCCATTGACTAGATACATTGAATATTGTTGGGTAAAACCTAAAGTCCATGACCCATACCCATGGAGCTTGATCCATAACCCATGACCCATTGCATGACATCATGCATGAAGTCATGTTGGGTATTAACCATGATCCATGACCCAAGACCCATGACCCAATGTCTAGATAGATTGCATCTTGTTGGGTATTCATAACCCATGGCTATAACCCGGTTTGCAACCCAAAATCCAGACTTAAGCTGACCCAGCTGCCGGATCCCTTGGATTTCACTAGCCGGATCCCTCTGGGGAGGGATCCGTGGGAACCGTGAAACAGTAGAGAAATTTTCCTATAAATAGTGAGCCATTTATCTCTTACAACTCACCCCTTTTACACATACTCTCTCTTAGTATTTTAATATCTCTAACCTCAGATCCAAAGGATCTTTCTATGTAGTTTTGTGTTTGTATGATTCTCTACGTTCCTCTTAAAGGCGAGATCACCACCTCTTGAATTCGAGCAAGCTCAAGTCCAAGAGTTGCCAAGCTTTATCATCATCAAGACTACTGAAGTTATCTTGTTGATAGTTCTTTCCTCCCTCTTTAGAAGTGTTGTGTCGAAGGCACTAATGAAAGGTGCCAAAGGGTCAAGACGAAGGCATTAGTAAAAGGTGCCAAAGGGTCGTGTCGAAGGCATTAGTGAAAGGTGCCAAAATGTCAAGACGAAGGCATTAGTAAAATGTGCCAAAAGGTCATGTCAAAGGCATTAGTGAAAGGTGCCAAGGGAGTACATTCGATATGGTGCATCAATGTACAAGATAGTTAGTTTGTGTTAAAGGATAGTTATATCCTTATAATATTGTAATAAGGAGTGTGTCTCCTTTGGGTTAGTTGTGTTGTGTTGGGTAGTAGTTCCTCATTTGGAATGGAAATCAGTATCTATCCTTGTACCGGATAACGTGTAGGCGACGTTGTGATAGGTTTGGTTCTACCTCGTGGAAGAACCCGATGTCTAGCCTTGTACCGGATAAAGAGTAGGCGACGTTGTGAAGGCTTCTCCGCCACATTAAGGAGCTTGTGTTGTGTAGTGGTTACGAATTCTCGAGTGGGGAGCTTGGGGAGTGGAGTAGGGCAAGGAAGGTGTCCTTGTAGCCGAACCACTATAAACACTCGTGCCGTGGTTTTGTGTTCCTCACTCTTTATCTTTGCATTACTTGTTTATATGCTTAATCTATCATCATCCAACACACACATTAAATAGATTGACATAAGTTGATCTAAATATTTTAAAACGAAGTTTTAATCGGTAAAACTATTCAACCCCTATACCTTATATTGATTTTCTGCTTAAGTCCAATCAAGAAATCAGTTTAAATGCTTCAAGATCCTTTGAAGGGGGTCTCGGGTAAGGTTAATTAGTGTTTCGTTTTTATTTTCGATGTTGAACGAACCAAAGAAAACAAATAACATATTTGTTATTTTGTTTCTTTAATTGTTCGCATATTAACCAAGAAGTGAAAGCTTCATAATGATCTATGATGATATGAGTTCAATCAAAAAAATCTTTAAAAGATTACAAAAACAATTGAATCTTTATGAGATTTATCATGTATTTTTCTTTTCGAGTCTTGAATTTGAGATGGAGTTGATGTTGGGATTAGGATAGTTTGTGATTGGTTGTGATGAGTTGTGTCTAGATTTGGTTTTGGATAAAGAACTGTCGATGTCCTTCTGCTCGATCTTTTTATTTTATTTATTTTTCATTTTGAGATTGATCTTGGACTGTTGGTGTGACTGAAGTACTGAGGTCGATTGGTGTTTTGGTATAGTGGTCTTGTGGTTATGGTCTAAAGTCAGTTTAGTTTACGCATAAGTCTTTTTCTTTTCTTGCTCTTAAAAAAAATTTCTTACGCGTAACTTTTTATTTGTAAGCCACTCTTATGCGTAAAAAACTTGTCCGTAAACATCTTATGCGTAAATTGAGTCCCTTATGCGTAACGTTTTCTTAGGCGTAAGACCTTTAAGCGTAACCAGGTTCTTACGAGTAACCTTACGTGTAAGGATAGGGTCTTACGAATAACTTTCCAAGTATATTCGTAACCAGTTGAAGAGTTACACGTAAAAACAGGGTTTTGACCAAGTTGACTTTTTCCGGCGACTACTTCCGACCATTTTCCGTTCATCTTCATAGAAACCCAGAAAATGTATATGAAACCCTTACTTTTGACCTATGAATGACCTCAAGAATCTGACCAGATGACCACAAATGTTTCACAAGATTGGTACAAAAAATGTCATAAAAAATGAGATTCTGTTTGGACAAAAAGATTGACACAAGACAGATTCTTCACATTTTGGATCAAAACACATGAATTTTGTAACCAAAAAGGATACTCAATAGTTTTAAAACTGTTATCAAGGATGAATAAGAAAAAAAATTCAGATTCAAACATAAGGTTAAAACAATTTAAAACTTGTAACAAAAAACCACACAAAGCATCAAAAGACAACCAAGCTCGTTATACCACTTATTAGGACCGAAAATACTAAGATTTATGTGGTTTTGGGAGGTCTAGGTTGGTGAAAGAAGATGAAAAGATTCATTTCTTAGAGAGAAAGTAGAGAGAGGGAGGAGAAACAAAGGAACTTTTATTAAAGATGAAACAATAATGAAAACCTAATGCTTAACCACACCCCTCATGGAGAGTTATGAGGGGTATTTATAGGCTCATCTAACTATTACTTTAACCCGTTTACATAAGTAGTCCCTACGGGTGAAACTTACTACGCATCTAGTCCTATTCACGTAAGTGACGTTATCTTCATAAAAGAGCGAGGCTAACATCTTACGAATAAGGTCAAACCTTACGAGTAAAGACTTTACGACTAAGATCATATCAACAAAACACAAAGAGATCGCTAAATATAAATAAATGTTTTTACGGTTTATTTGTATTAACAGTTACATGTCACAACTTTGAAGGAAATGAAAAACCTCAGTGTCAAACCGATACTCAATCTCAAGGTGATTTTCAACCAAGTGTGGTCCAGTCTCAATCTGGAAGTAAAGTTGATGCTGCTTGTGGTGGGTCTCCAAAACAATTTTGGACTAAGACCAAGATTATAGCAGCAAAGCTGTCTTCACCACAAAAAAATGTTGGTTAAGCATATGAAAGCCAATGTTTTCCATCGAATATGTATTCCCCGAAACATTATTTGCTGTCTTTAAACAATGTTTGTTTATGAACTTTGTAGACTACAAAATTTTATGCATTTGAAAATATATCCACATGCATTATGTATGAAATCATGTCATGTTAGTATATGGGTAAAATTATGTTTTAACTGTATTGATTTGCCACTGTACCCATTTCTACATATTGTTACAAGTTCATACGCATATTAGCTATTGACTTTGACAAAGTCAATTACTGTTCACCCAACTATTATCACAAACAGCAATGAAGAATCAAAAATGGATGAACAACACCATATCAAGTTTATTTTTTTTTGGGTAAAGGGGAGTAATCCTGCACCCTGGTAAATATATTAACCAAATAAACGTTTAAGTACAATGGATATGAGTGAAATCCCATATCTCAGCCCGTTACATAGGCAAAAAGCTTATATAACAAGAAACTTCCAATTCTCTAAACAAGAAAACAAACCACTACTCAAATGATATTATATGACACAACACTAACATTACTTCCTAGGACCTTGAAACGTTGTGCCATACATGGCATTAAAGGAATCCAAATTCCCCGGAAGATCACGAACCTGTTTCGCATAGTCTTCAAAGTCATAATCATCATACTCATCTTCAAATTCTTGGCCCCCACCAAAAATATTAGCAGACTCATCAAATGGGTTAGCAACAACCTAATCTTCAGAATCAGACACCACAATCTCGCCCACTTTAGAAAAAGGGTTAACTCTCTTAGTAGAAGAGGTAGACGGAATAGGAAGACCATCATCATCCACGAGAGTAGCTTTCCCATCAATAATTAGCTTCTCAAGCTTACCAATCTTCTCAGCTATGGGAGTAGAACCACCATACATGGTTCCCATTGAATCACTCACAAACTTTGCCGCAGAAGAAGTCCCAGTCTCCGGAGACTTAGACGCCTCACCAATATCAATACGAGAGTCCGCCCCCCGAGATCCATCAATACCTGCTTCCTTAATAGTAGCAGAAGACGTCCCAGTCATGTCCTTGTTATTAGAAGAATCATCCACATTACATTCATCTTCCACCTCAAGAGTCCCAAAAGCGTTAGACGTAGTAATCGGTGTATCTTTAGCATTACCACTAGCAGCTGCCGGTGTCTTCGTCTTCGCAACATATACCTGCTTCCTAGGTGCAAATCTAGGACCCTTACCCATATTAATACCACCAGTCATCTTCGTACCTTTAGGTTTGGCTTTCCGATTCTGCACCACCTTAAAACCATCATCAGTTTCGTCCACCTTTGAGCTGGGAGGAGCATCATTATGCTCCTTAATACTCTTAGGACAACAAGCAGTATCATGCCCAAACACTTTACATTCCACACAATGTGGCGGCTTCCATTCATATTCCACCTTTATACTTGCCGTAGTAAAACCAGTATCATCCTTTTTAGGGATCGCCATAGTCACCACATGTTTAAGCTCAACTTCAGATGATAATTCCACAAGAGCACGAGCAAAACTAATGCGACCCCATGAATCAACACACATGGAGCTAGTAAAAGCATCTAGCATAATCGGCTTACCCACCTGAGTAGCAATTAAGCTCAACCCATCTTCCGAGTATGCAAGTAATGGCACATTATGCAATTTAATCCAAACGGGAACTCTAGTTACCTCACTTTTAGACAATAGCACATCAGGAGTCCATTTAGTGAGAATGAGAGGAGAATTGCGAATAATCCATGGGCCCCGTTGAAGAACACTCTCAACACCCTCTTTAGAATCGAATTTAAAGAGAAAAACACCATCATCATTCTTCATTAGTTTCTTAAAACCAAACTTACCCCATGTATTGGTGACGTAGTTCAAAACCAAATGAAAAGCAACATTCTTGCCAACAAAGAAGCCAACAAGTGTATTTTCATAACGGTTGAATACACCTTCCATAGCAGCCTTTGGAAGCACCGTATCATGATTTTCAATTCGCGTCTCATTCACCAAGGCACGGAAATTCACTTTCCTAGAGACACGTTCCGGATTTAATACATTAGCAAATGACCTGACTTCATTAGTTTCAACGTTATGACCTGAAGTAGAAGCATTCACCATGCTAGGACCAGAATTCAACACATCAGCAGCAAAAGGCGAAGAAACATTAGTGCTCGAATCCAAACCACCCACAGACGTATTCCTATAACTTGTATGTTCCAGATTAATTTTACCCCAAATAGAATCCGAATGAACATCATGCGTGCTAGGGTTAAGACCAACCCTAGCAGCTTCAGCAGAGTCACCCTCTAAACCACGTTCACCTTGGAGACGTTTTAACCTAGCTTCCAACTCCTGAATATCAACCCTTTGATACGAGTTCTTGTCCGTGTTTCCACCAACTTGATCGGCCAAGTTGGTGGCTGTTTTAGAAGCCTTCACCGAAGACCCAGCTTTATCAAGAAACCCCTTTTCCATCTCTCTACAACCCACAAACAATCAACTAACCAATCAAACCCTAACTAAAAGTTAGGGTTTAAACACACCACGAACAAAAAACTAACCAGCACCCATGGTTACGCAATCCAAATCAGTAAATTCAATGAAGTACAACCACGATCGACCTTATATAAATAGGAATGAATAACAAACCGACAAAGGATAGCAAAGAATAAGGTAATCGATCAAAAACCAGAAGTTTGCGATTAGAAACCCTAAAAAATTGTAAAACCAGAATCGACCTTAAACCAATAACACAAGCAGCGATTTGGGATAAACCAATGATAATCACAAGGATTAAACACTAGGTTAATCAAATAGGTACAAGAATTAGTGGTGATAGGGCAGATTAGTGGAGAAACGATTAGGATTAGGAGGGTTAAAAAATCGCCAAACTAGAGAGAAACGGCGATAAGTCTTGCGCCTAATTAAACCACCATATCAAGTTTATGTTGATACACAAAGCTGGTGTCTGTTCATCCATCTATGATCATTCATCCATCTTTGATACTTGTATCTGTGTTCTGAGTTTGATCATTTTACTAGGGTGTGGTTTGAATTGGATAATATTTGTGTGGAAACTGATGTGGGTTTGATCATTTACTGGGGCAAGGACCAAGTATTAAAGGCATAACACTAGAAGGACTAAAGAATAAAAGTAATACTACTTGTACGGTACAAGGACCAAAGTACATCAACCCATGACTTTTTACAAGTCAACCATCACCACAAGACTAATTACAGATACCCTACCACTGATTCAAAAGGCAAAAAACCACGAACATTGTAAACCCACTAAATATATCCACGAGAAAACAGAGAAGTTCTTCAAACGGCATATTTTCTCCTTCTCAAGAAGGAGTTCAGCTAGGGTATCTTGTTGACTAGCCTCTAGCTCGTTAGCGTTGGCGACTGCGTTGACAACCTCCATTGTCTCACCGATGAGGGCTGCTTGGCATTCTTGTAATGCCGCCTCATTTCGGTGAATGTGCCTCTGCATGTAGAGGATCACCTCCCTTGCTCTCGTTGTCAATGGTGGATCTAACCATCCATTGATAGGACATCTAGATCCCTAAAAAAAAAAAAAAAAAATCAGAAATCAAACATTTGAAAACAATTAAAAGCTGAAACCAAGATGAAACTATAAACATAACATGTTAAATTAAAAAAAATACAAGCATTATTATATAAAGACTAGACAACCTCAACAGGACAAGCAAAGTAATGCCTGCCAGCGTTTACATTGTTCCAGCAGGTCTTTACTACCGCCCACCTACCACAACCACAATGCACCATTATTACAACTTGATCGGAATTATTAAGGACAAGATTTTTTTTAGAGAGGAGACTTTAGGGATAAGTGGTGAATAAGATTTGTTTTTTTTAGCCACTAATTACTGTAGCACCCACATAAAAGAGTATACCACACGCTGTATAGAAATAAGGAAATGACAATTGTGCCCTTGGACTAAAGACAAAGCAAACGGCAATAGACGTGGTTGACTAATGGAAAAATGGTCAAAGGACCAGTTTAGACTATGAAACTTGGAAAAAGGACTCCCGGCGATGAAAATTCCAACTTTTGGTTCAACGTGGTGCCCATGTACAAGATTAGGGACGAACCATGTATTTTACTATTAAAATTATTTAAGCCTCAAATTCAAATTATATAGAGCTTTCTAATAAACCACAACGCGTAAATTTATATTTAGGGAGAGACTTTGTGGAATAAGAGCTCCGGGGTCCGTGTTTTGGCTCGTGCTCACTCCAGTTGTTGCCCCACTAGGCCAGGAGAGTTGCCGAAGCTATTCCCTGTGATGTGGACAATGGCTGGTGACCCAGAATCAGGGTTTTCCCCGCCAATATACACCTTTTGCACCATAATCAACGTTATTCATCCGTCTCCACCATTTGAATAATCATCTCTCATCACCCATATCAACAAGAATTTACACCTAACTAAACACTCAAACAAATAATCCAAAACCTAAAGTTTTTGTTTAGACCTTTGTGATTTTAGAACATTAATAGACAACTATTGTACTTTTCCGTTTTATTCATTAAACTTTGTGTAATAAAAATTGGTGTTAAAACCTCACAATGACTACCACAAGAAAGTAACATAAAGGTGGTGCTTTCTAGTATATAACTGGTTCAGTCTAGTCTCGTAAAATCCCTTTACCCGAGTTAAATAAAAATTACCTCCATCATTATTAGACTGACTTGTTCAGTTGTTTAATTTTACTATCGCAAACACTGTCGCAAGGCCACCATCTTTCTATCTACGACAAAAAAATCGAGTGTTAAACAATATTATTTCGAACACTACATTAAGCATATTAGAAACATTTTCATGAAAGAATCATATAAAGTGTTGATCCACATGATTAGATAATACATGACCAGTTAACCAAAATTTCTTTATAACAATAAATAATGTAAAGGGATCACAATCAAATAAATTGATTTATATATAAAAGAGAAAAAAGAAAAATAAAATAAGATATACATCTAAAACGTCCATTGGTCATCATAATCAAACACACACATGCATACACACACGAGTAGTGGAGGTGACCAAAATCTGGAGTGGTGGCGGCAGAAGTTTTGATAGTAGGTTGATGGTTATTATGGTGTTAGTTGTGTTTTGGTTGAATGATAATGGTGGTAGGGGTTTGTTGACGAATTGATGGTGGCGGTGGTTTAAGTTTGATAGGTGGATGACGGCCGTGATGGAAAAATGAGACCTAATAGAAGTTTTGGTAGTAGGTTGATGGTTACTCTCAATGTGCAAGTCACATGGGAGAGTTTAACGATAAAACTTAATGACATTTTGATAAAAAGATCATGAGTGTTAAGGTTTCTGAGTTGAGAACTATCCGAGTTAAAAATAAAATTCAAAGAACCAAACATGTAAGTCAATACAAAACCACAAGGACCATGCGTGAAATATATTCTAAAATAAATTTACTCTTGATCCCTAACATGCAAAGGGCGAGAGGCAATATGTGAATCAACATTAAACTATGTTTATAAAACTATCCATAATAATTGGGGTAAAGGGGAGTAATCCTGCACCCTGGTAAATATATTAACCAAAAAGAAACGTTTAAGTACAATGGATATGAGTGAAATCTCATATCTCAGCCCGTTACATAGGCATAAAGCTTACATAACAAGATACTTCCTATATTCTAAACATGAAAACAAACCACTACTCAAATGATAACATAGGACATAACGAAAGAAAATTACTTCCTAGGACCTTGAAGCTTGGTGCCATACATGGCATTAAAGGCATCCAAATTCCCTGGAAGATCATGAACCTGCTTCGTATAGTCATCGTAGTCATAGTCATCATACTCATCTTCAAATTCTTGGCCACCACCGAATATATTAGCAGACTCGTCAAATGGGTTAGCAACCACTTCATCTTCAGAATCAGAATCCACGATCTCTCCCACTTTAGAAAAAGGGTTAACTCTCTTAGTAGAAGAGGCAGGCGGATTACAAGATGCACTAGTTGTAGGAGCCACATCCGACTCCATCTCTTTCAAATCACTCACAAGGGGTTCTTGTGATGCAGTACCTGTCTTAGTAGACGTATCTTCATTAACTTCCATTGTACGACCAGAATCCACATCCTTGTTGGTGTCATTAGAAGGAATACCAAACGCATCCGTATTAAGAGCATCAAACTGGTTAGACGTAGAGATCGTTGTTCCACTCGAACTAGCCACATCAGAAGCATTCTTCTTATTGACTTCCACTTACTTAGGTTCAGGAGGAGTCTTTTTGGGTTGATAATGAAACTGCTTACCCACAACAGGTTTAGTAAACCATGCTTGACCCGGAATAGTAGACCCACCTTGCTTTCCCTTCTTCTTGTTATTAACCGTCTTAAAACCATCATTAACACGCTTAGTAGGCTGAGCAGGAGGTTCAACAACTTTAGGACATTCAATAAGAGTATGACCAAAAATCTTACATTTATCACAATGAGGTGGTTTCCACTCATATTCAACCCGTATCTTCTCAATAGTCGAACCCGACCCATCAAGTAACGGTATCTCAACAGTAAGGTAGTCCCTAAGCACCTCATCCGACTTCACTTCAATCATGCATCTAGCAAAACTACTACGGCCCCACGAGTCCTTGCACATTTGGCTAGTGAAAGCATCTAACCTTTTGGGCGTGCCTATCAATGTGGCAAGGAGACTAAGGCCATCATCAGAAAACATAGCCAGAGGAACATCATGGAATTTAACCCACACCGGGATATTGGTCAAATTCTCTTTAAGTAAGTTGGTGTTCAATGTCCATGGTTTAAGAATAATAGGTACATTTCTAATCAACCAAGGACCGTTTTCAAGAACATCATCAACACCTTTCTTCGAATTGAACTTAAAAAAGAAGAACCCCTTTGCATTCATCATTACCTTTTGTATACCAAACTTAGCCCACGCATTGCGTACAAAGTAATCAACAACAGGAAAAGCAAGTCGTTGACCAAGAAAATACCCATACAAAGTATTCTCAAACCTAGTGTTCACCTCTTCAACCACTTTCATCGGGACAGAAAGATCCACACCATTAGCTTTCTTATTACACTCCAACCTACGAAAGTTTGACGTGTGTTTCTTAGGTTCAGTAGAAGTAATACCAGCATACGATGTAGAAGGTTGTTTCAAACCACCAACCTTCTCAATACCAACAGCCCCATGTACATTCGTATCAACATTAGAAGCCATAGGAACCCTCGTATCTTGAGGAGGTTTCGAATAATAACCAATAGCAGCAAGCATCTCCTCTAGCTCCTTCTGTGACTGCGGCACCTTAAGATGCTCGAATGGATTATCCCCAGTAGAAGTAGTAGCATCCACTGTCACAGCTTGTTTTAATGGTTGCCCATCATCACCTACAAGAACAAGTTTTCCCTCAAATATTTGTTTTTCAATAGCACGAATTTTCATTAAAGTATCATGACCGTCAGGCGAGTCATGACTAGGTGCATCATGACTAGGGCTCGAACCAAGTGAAATCGGCTCCACTTGTCCTTTAGTACGAGAAGAATCAAGACAATCATTAGGTGGCTGAAACGTAGCATTAATACCCGAATGTTGCTCATTACTATCACCCATAATAGTCATACAAAACAGAATCAACAAACAAGAAGTAACAAACCCTAACTGAGAAAACCAAAGTTAACAAAAAAACACGAAGAGCAATCGTCCAATCTTCACAACGAGGTCCTAAGCAAAGCTTAGGCATGCATTAAAAGAACATAATATCATCACTAACCGAACTCCATAGCAGCAGATTTAGAATTTAATTTAAACGAAACCCTAGAGAGAAAAAAACCAAACCAGTTAGGAACCCTAAACTTCAAATCTTGCAAGAACCTGGAATAAAAGTAGATAATTAGACCAGACTCTAGCAGAAGAAAGTAGGATTAAAGTAAGGATCGATTATTTTAATAAGGGTGTAAGGGTATCGCTTTTTCTCTTTTGTCGCCACAGAAAAAATCGGTTTTAGGGTTGACTTAACTATCCATAATAATTAAGTATCGTAAATTACATGGACTGCTTATGTAATTTACTCTATTTAATATTGTTACCGACCTTACCATATACTGTAGCCTATAAATTTCTAAGCGACGTAATATTTTTTCAGTTCACATTATCAAACTCATTCAACACAATTATGTGGACTCTCACTCTCGCAAACCATAACCAGATAACCACCCCCATCGCAAGAAAAATTTCGAAACCAAGAAAACCACCCATCCTGAAACAACTCTCGCAAACCCCTACAGCAAGAAGAGTCTCGCTGCGAATAAAACCACCCTTGTTGCCACAACCTGCCCTTAAAACATCAGTAAAATCTTGTCAAGACACGTCAACCCTAGACGTCGACAATACCCTAAATCATTCCGTATGTTATCCACTTTCACAATACTGCCTTTTATAAGCTATGATTTCCTATTCGAGTATGCTATCCGAAAGCATCTCCTGTTACCACCAAACTGTAACTCAATTGCTCGTGACTTTTCAACCCTCCTACCACCAAACTCCTTAAATCAAAAGACAGTGGTCCTAGACCTTGATGAAACTCTTATCCATTCCACACTCTTTCGCGATACATCAATAGAAATAACGCCTCCTATAAACTATGACTTCCTAGTCACGTTTGGAAGAGAAGTTGCTTACGTTACAAAACGTTCGTTTGTTGATGAATTTCTACAGTATTTAAACCAAAATAATTTCAAGGTTGTGATTTTTACAGCTGGTTCAGAAGAGTATGCTTCGCCCGTGTTGGATAGGTTGGACCCAAATGGATTTATTCTTCACAGACTGTATAGAAATTCACGCAAATTGGTCGATGGGAAGTACATTAAGGATTTATCTAATTTAGGACGGGATTTGAAGAATGTTGTGATTGTGGTTGATAGACCGAGATCGTATAAGTTGCAGCTAGAAAATGGTCTTCCCATCAAGAGGTTTATTGATGATCTTCAAGATAATGAGTTGAAGAAACTGATGGATAGTTTTTTCAAGAGTTGTGATCAATACGAAGATTTAAGGGATGCTTTGAAGCATTATCGGGACTCGAAATTAAAGCTAAGATTTAAATACTCTCATATTTAGTGTTTTAGTCTACAAATGTATATATGATCCTTGCTTTCATATTTATAACATTCTTTTTTTTCCTCTACAATTTGTTGAATGTCGGTCCAATACTCGTTTCCTAATTGTTATACGTAGAAGATGTGGGTTTTACCATATGAGGCTTTTAATATTGTTAACGGGCTTAGAGTATGTTATTCGTTACTTCGTTATTGACCATGCATGACTGATCGTATCAAAACATGCTACAAGTTTACAGGGTAAGGTTTAATTGTCATTGGGGCTTATGAAGTAACGAGGAATTTACTATCCGCTCTTTCCATCGAGGTCGCGAGCACAAACTTTTTTCTATGAGAATTAACTCATTCTTTTGGATTCATAAATTGCACCGTAATGACACAATAAATTATCCTAGTTTAAGATCGCAAATCAGATTTTCTTATTCTGATTAATAGAAACTTCTAAGCAAAAACTGTCAATTACACATACCTTACACGAATGAAGATGAGAAACCTTGAAATTAGTTGTTTTTTTTGTTATGTTATGCTTCAATTTCATATTGTTTGGAGTGATTTCTGTGAGTATGTTTCTGCGAATCATTCCATTGATTATATGATATGATTTTAAATTAGTTTGACTTCATAATTTCAGCTCCTTAATGTTAGGTGTTTGAATTAATTAATGATGGTAAAGATATTGGAAGATTTTACAAACAAACATTAAAACAAATCCTATGTGGAGATGACTTGGACTTATGGGCGGCCAGTTGCATGAGAAGATCTTGAGATAACTTGGAGATGAAGCCATACAGTTAAAATAGATATGTACGTGTAATCTAATCATGTATGAGATATATATGGTGCCCTATATAAACAATATATTAACAAGTACGTGGTTAGGGTGTTTTCACCGTTCATCAATAGTCGACCTTCAACCTTCGGGTATTACACTCGAGTCCAAACTATGGATCGTTCGAACGGTGAGGTGACCTGGTGACCCTTGAGCTCCTCGAAGAATAGGTTAAGTTTGAGCCAATATTTTGCGATATTTGGATGGAAATGAGCTTTTTTCTTTTGCTGATGTAAACCATGTACTTTGTTGTTTGTATGTACTAAGTATAAGATTATTAAGATGTTTTCTTTGTGGACTTAGATTTCGGGAGAGCCTGCCTTATGACTTCGCGGGTGTTTGTAATTGCTTTTATAAACCAATGCCTTTTGAAAAAGCAAGTATCGAGTAGTATTTTAAAAACTAGGTTTTCTTTCTAAATGAACTGCTACAATATTTTTTTTCAATGATTTATTAGATACTAAGCTATGATTATCTGTGTTTTCGCAAAACCAATGTAATTAGATAATCTCCTTAAGAGATTAACTATGAACACTGATATGGCATCAAGGCAATGTGTGTCTAACTGTAATTCTCATGCTTCGAAAAGTATGCAATTTTATGCATTTGGAATTATATCTATTTGTATTAACTATGAAATCAAGTCATGTTTGTGTATTTTTATAGATTGACTAAGCTTGATGTGTGAATAATTTATATCAAAAGTAACCAAAGCCAAAACCTCATAAGAATGTTGACAATTAAAAGACTCCGAGTTATGGGCTATTGATGGTTCCTATCTTGAATAAAGCCAAAATGGCAAAATGGTTATTTGGCCTTTTCTCATTTAAGTTGCTAACTATGCATGTCCTATGTTTAATTTGTTTATGAGGAATAGAATGGCTATGCTAAATCTTCCTACCATTCTTCTCCTTTCCTCAAATATTACATATATGTGTTCATCAATTGTTTCTTCATCCTCTCAATCTTTTATTATGTTTTCAAGTGTTTCAATGTGATGAGAATAAGAGGATAAGTAGGAAAATTGAATAGAAGGCCATCACAATGCAAGTTTACCAATATTTTTTTCTAGTAAAACCTCTTTATGGTGAATGATGATACGTGACAGGTATATATAGGACTTCAATTCCTTATATATATTATCGATGTTAAATAGTAAAGCATTTCATAATAATACGAACAAACAACTAATTTATCAGCATGTTTATACTTTAAATGGTGTCGCCAGTTACCTTGCTCATCAACAAAAACTTAAGTGTTGGATTAAGATGATAATATAATGGGGGCAGTTTGGTATAAACTATAAAGGTTAATCATTTTAGGTTACTGGTGATGATTTTTATAATCTTATGATCAGAGATATAACAAAATTAAATGAAAATACAAACGTATGATAATTAAAATAAAATAATGTAAAACGACAGCTTCATTTATATCTCACTCCAATCAGATTAAAAGCTTTAAACAAATTAACCAATACGTTGATTTGTTCAAACACAAAATACATACGGCAACTTTGATATTACTATATATTATCTTTCAGAATTTTATAAGTTAAAAATAACATGTATACATGAATTTTGACTTGAATAAAGTCTGTGATGTATAACAATATAATAAATTTACATATACCTAATATAGTAATATCAGTTCACTTTTTTTGGTATCACTTTCAAAGGTTCCAATTTTCTTACAACGATCCCCATTTTATCTTTCATGTCCAATGTCTCGGCATTCACATGACTTTCAAGCTCCCAATCGAACTCGTGTAGCAACGAACCCAACACAAGGTGCAACACACGTTGCGCTAGTGGTACTCCAGCACACATGATTCTTCATCATCCATATGCCATAAACTTGATCACTGAGAAAGTGAGAATGATTTCAACCACAATAAGGGACTCCCTTAACTTAGTTATACCCAAACCAATCCCAGCCTTGAGTGCTAAAGAATTAGGAAAGCTTATTTCCGTGAATTCTTTGCTTGTTGTAGCAAATGACATAATCATTTTAGAACGCTGAAATAATCCATCAGGAAATCGAATATAATCATAAGCACACCAATAAATACACCCATCTACATATACCCAACATGGTGTGAAGCAAATTGATTTACGGGGTAGATTACTATGTGGACTTCTCCAAACCCCCGAGCTTAATGTAAAAATTTCAACTGAGTAACTTTCCTCCAAGTTACTATCAAATAACATCTTTACGAGCTTAGGGTCACACGTATCAGGACAAACACCAAAACCATAAAAAGTTTCATAAGGTAAATCTAACGCATCATGCACATCGATAGAAACTGCTTTTTTGGATTGTAGGGTTCCAAATAACAACCACCTTTCCGTATGAAAAGCATAACAAGCCGTGAGAGCTTCCGATACTTTTTCTTATAGAACTGTTAAGAGACATGGGAATAGTCAGGTCATGCTTCTGTCGAGGGAAAGTATCATCATCCGCAATCGATATATATTTTGGCTCAGTACAATATTCATCTTTTATAAGACTTGATCTGAACTGATCCTTTAAACCTAAAGTTCATTGACTCAAATACGCAATCAAATCAACAATCAAACTTCAGACAAAATACAAACGAATTATTCAACGAATACACAAACTTCAGGCAACTAACATAATATATTCCTAATAAAATGAAATTAGCTCTTAATAATTAGGGATAAGATATAACCTCCAAAAAAATTAGGGCAAAATAGTGAAAATGAGATTCGGAAGATGTCTGGCATGGCGGAATAGTGCTAGTGTGTGAAACTGTGAAGAATTGAATGATTTTTATTTTTTATGGTGCATTTTCATCGTGTGTTTGCTATGAAATGGGGGAGAAATGAAGAAAAATGATAGCATCCCGTGTTTATGTAATGGTTTTTAGATATTTAGGAATTTTGTCAATTTTAGTCCTTGTGCTTTTTTAAGTGTTATATAGCAAAATAAGAATCGTGTATTTGTTCAAGTGAGTGACGAATAATTTCGTGACTACCAATCCAAAAATTAGTGACAAAAATTTCGTGACTAAGAACCGTAACGAGAAATGAGTCACAAGGTGACGATCAGTACTTGACTTAGTGGCTGATACTTTCGTCACTAACATGTATGTTAATGACAACTAATTACTTCGTCACCAAATATATGCAAGTGACGAGATATAGTGACGAAAATTTTATATCGTCACTAGATTGTGTTTTTAGTGACGAAAAATGTATGTCGTCATTAAATTCTCGTCACTATAGCCCATTTTTTTTAGTGTGTGTCACTGTACCTTATAATTAAACGGCGTTTTTGTATGCGGTAATCAGCAATAAACTTAGAAGTATGGATGAGAGACTTCCATGGTTTTGAAACCGATCTGAATCGGATCAATGATTTCACGGGAAGCCTTTTCATGATTTCCTCTTGGATTTCCAAAGGTATATACTCAGCCATTTTGGATTTTGGAACCATTGCTCTGGGTTTACGGGATAGGGTTTTGGTGATGCTTATTATGGTTTTTATCACCGATTCTATTATTTATACTTTTGGATTTGAACGCAGCTAAAACTCTATAAACAAGATGGTGACGCAGAGAGAGATATGGATTGGGCCATTCCCGTGCATGGGTTAGATTAAAAGGGCAATTGCATATATACCCACTAAAACTTGCATATTTGCATATATACAAAAAACATGCTTAACTTGTATTGTACATCATGCATTGAAAACTTATATTTTGGGGAAATATGCAAGTTTTTAAGTTTTAGTGAGTATATATGCAATTCTCCCTAGATTAAAAGATACTTTATCCGTCTCAAAATTATAGTTCACTATTAACTTTTGAAATATTTAATTTTCAACTTTGATCTTAAATATGTTTATTTGTGTTACTTGATGTAAAATATATGAATGGATTAAGTTTTAAATGTATTTTTCATTGGTATAATTTTTATACTCAAATGGTACAAAAAGTTACTAAAGTTAGGGCCCATATTCAATCAAGCATTCTTCTTTTTTTCTTGCACAAAATGGTTGCCAACAATTTTTTTTGGCGGATTTGGTTTTTTGTTCTAACTTCCGTTAACCCACTTCGTTAGTAAATTACATATTTGGTCCTTGATTTTGTAGAGTCATTTTATTCACCATCCCTCCTCCTCCACCGCCCACCACCACCCTCCTCCTCCACCAACACCGTCCGCCACCATCACCTGCCAACACCACTCGCCACCACTAACACCGTCCACCACCACCACCACCCGCCACCACCACCACCGTCCTCCTCCACATGAGCATTTTCAAAGCCTCACCTCTTTGGAAACTCTTCATATATGTGCCTGCCCAAGTCTCGACTTCACCTTTCCGTATGGGTCTTGGCCTCCTAACTTAAGTTGCCTAACAATAGGATGCTTAAATAAACCCATTTGAGACTGGGGGTTACAACATTTTCCAGACTCACTTGATCATCTTTGTTTATACGATCAAAATTTAGGAGTGAAGTCATTTGGTTTTCTTCTTCCACCATCTTTAACTTGGCTGGAAGTCTGTAATTTTGAGGATTTGGAATCAATGTGGTCGGCTGAGTGGATGAGGTCTAAGGAAATTCTCAAGATGCTCAGTAGCATTGATGGTGTTATTGTTGTTATTTGGTCACTTGGTGTATTGAACTATCTTTACCCAAGGCTTGTCTTTCTGTTGTTTTTCGAAACTGAAACATTGTTTGAACTTGAAGAGAACTAGAGTGTAAATGGACTTGTCTTTGGTGCAATTCAAACGATACACACAAATGAAAAGAAGCAAAAGTACGAGTATATGTCTAGGAGTATTAGTGCAATTCAACAAACTTATTTTTATTAAAGAATCATAAGAGGTTACATATGAGTGTATTACACCATCTATTCCTAACCAAAACTATCAAAATATAAAAAGGTTACATGTAAAGATATAAGTGTTGGCTAGCATGAATTTGCGACTTCACTGTTGAGCATATAGTGTCTTTTGTACCAAGTTGTCATTACTGGTGTGTTGATCATATTGTGAATGAATTGAACTTCGTTGTTGGTGTGTAAACATGGGCACTGGTTCTTCCTCACTTTAAGACATTAATTAGGATTATACAAATTTCACCTGCAAGCACAAACCTAAACTTTAAGTTACTATATAATCCAACGTAATATACTATTATGTTACAAAGATAGTACTGTAATATACTAGACTATAGAAAAATGATTTGAGTTTCATTTCCCATGAAGATTTTAAAGCTTAAAATTGTCGATGCCTAAGGTTGAGTTTACAGTGGGATGATTGTGGACAGATCAAGCCCAAATAGGAACAACCAAGGAGTATTGATTTTGGAACACAAAATGAGGAATGAAAAATAGAAAAAAGATATGGAATGTGTCACTCTTGAGAAGGGGAGAAGAACATGAGAGGTGCCTAAGTGGGGTTATGATTTTGTTTGATTATGTGGAGGAGGACGGTGGTGGTGGTGGTGGCGAGTGGTGTTGGCAGGTGATGGTGGCGGACGGTGTTGGTGGAGGAGGAGGGTGGTGGTGGACGGTGGAGGAGGAGGGATGGTGCATAAAATGACTCTACAAAATCAAGGACCAAATATGTAATTTACTAACGAAGTGGGTTAACGGAAGTAAGTATAAAACCCAAATCCGCCAAAAAAATTTGTTGGCAACCTTTTTGTGCAAGAAAAAAAGAAGAATGTTTTGATTGAATATGGACCATAACTTTAGTAACTTTTTGTGTCATTTGCTCAATTTTTATCAATTATTATAATAAAAATAAAAATATATAAGGTTAAAGTTGCAAAACGAAGACTTAAGTTATGTTATTCTAAGTACAAAGTAAGTTACTAATCATCCCTTTGGTCCAAAATTATTGTTCGTAGTTAAAAAAACACGCAGTTTAAAAAAGTGCAATCATTAGACTATGTTATCGGTGAAATTTTATCTTTGAATTTTAAAAAGTTTTTGATCGGTTAAAATTAATTTTAGAACAACTCAAAATGAAAAGGTGTAATAGCTATGGGAAGGAGAGCATTTGAGCAGCAAACTAATCCGAGATTCAGAGTGAAAAAGGGATTTATGAAATTACAGATGCTTCATCTACATATATGATTTGGAACGCTTAGCTAGGTTGACACATTTCTTTGTTAGTTTCGATACGAGATCCTTCAGGGATGAAAAGGATTCGCTTTACAGAAGATACACAACCACATATGAAAGAACACAATGGCCATGGGAGTTGTTCCACAAAAAGAGTGGTCGTTTGGTGGTTATGCCCGAAACTCGTTTTTGATAAAGCTTCTCCAGCTAATGTGAGCGGTGGCCTGTGGGTACTTGTGGTTATAAAAACTAAAAAGTTTAATTCAATCAAGATTTTTCAACAAAGGAGGGTTGAATGTGGTATATTACGGGTATGTTTGGCGCAATAGGTTGGGGGCTAGAGCTGGAGTTGGGGCTTGGGCTTTTATTATAAGCCGAAAGTTGAAACTTATATTTTTATAATGCTGTTTTGCGAATTAGTTGGAGCTAAAGCTTATTAATGTAAAATCACATAAAAATACATCAAATTAAATTCACATATATTTACAGCTTTTACGTAATAATTCATTAAATTTTTAAAGGTATTTATGTAATTTAACTAGTCATAAGCCCCATTTTATGGGCTTGGGCTTATGGAGGCTTACGGCTTATTTTATAAGTCATAAGCCTCCATAAGCCTGTGTGACAAACGAGACTTATTTTATTAGCCAACTTATTTTAAAAGCCCAAGCCTCAATAAGCCCCTCATAAACTCTCGCCAAACATAGCCATATGTGTGCGGGTCACATGATCACCATGTTCTTTTGACATATTATTTGTAGATTTTGCGTAGAATTTAGAAAAAGATCAATGGCAGTAATATCTTGCAAATGGTACATCGTTAATTGAAAAAAAGGTACACCATTGTGACGAGAATATTTTTATCTTTCAGTAGACGGGAAATTTCACATATGATTTGTATGTAATTAATCACATGTGATTTTAAAATAACAAATCACATTTGATTTTTCAGAAGTAACATTTCAACATTCACAAAAAAAAAATCAAAAAAAAGTTCGTCGAAAATATATAGACGTGCCCCTCTATAGAAAGATGTTTTAATCTCGTCATGATGGTATAATTATTTTCGCTTAATGATTAACGGTTTGCGAAATATTTAATTTTAAAAAAAATGATTTTTTTTCTTCTTTTCTTTAATATTGTGGTTTTACCTTTCATAATATCATGTTCTGTAAATCCTTTTCAACTTTAACTAATTGTGGCGTAATGATTCATATGTATGAAAAATGTTTTTAGAACACTAACGATGTAGCATATGAAGCTTGAGTCAAACACATATTTATCAATATATGAAAAATAAATTCATACTCCATTTAAGATGCAATGATCCTATCACTAACTCACAAACGATATGATATTATTACTTATAGTAGTTATTACATGCATAAGGTTAACTACAAGTATTGGGGTCTGGCCTCGCGGTGCTGCAAGCTTTTGAAACTTTCCCTGCACCCGGCATCTTAAAATACTTTCCATAATCGGGGTTCTTCGCGTAGCTACATAAACACGATTCTGATTCAGCGTGAAGACTATTGCAACATGGCGAATCTGGTGCTGGTGGTATATTACCGATTATCGATGGAAGGCATGAGATTAAATTTAACGGGTTACAATCCGCCATACCTACTTGCACTTCGACCATAAGAATGGTGCTAAGCATCATCACCATGATCAATGAAGCACAAAACTTCTTCATTCTGTAAAAATTGACTAAGAAAATTAAATAATGGGAGATGATATTGTTGTAAGGATTGCTATGATAATGCATGGATTGCAATGCTATTTATAGGCACTAAAGTTTATATAAGTGATAATCCTAACCGTTTATTTTTAATCTATGGTGGGAAAAGAAACCAACAAAATAATTTTGTACTTAATATACAAGCTTACAAAAAATAAAGATAAAGTTAATAAATTTTGTCATTAAGTTAATAAATGTTACATCTTCATGTAAGGTGCCAAATTAATTACTCCCTCCGTCTTAATATAACTGTCCGTATTTCCATTTTGTGATGTCTCAAAAAGATTGTCTAATTTTCATTTTTAGTAAAAACTAAATAATATATTAGGGGAATATTCTTTTTAATTGGTTGAGATTTATAGTGGCCCCATTAAATTTAGTGATTTCTCTCTTATGAAAATAATTTTGAGACAGACGGAGTAATATTTATGTAATACAAAATATAACAACCAATAAATATATGATTTAATATAATTTACATACCAAACTTTATCTATATACTAAGAGACCAATCCTTACCCTTCATCTCCGTTTAATCAAATAAATGAGATTAAACACAACATTTTAACAAACTCATTTTTATCATATTTTCAAAAATTAATATCGCTTAAACCGTTAATCATTTTCTAACAAACCCATTTAATTATCTTTCTATAGATATGCACTTTGATATACTTTCGACAAACCTTTTTTTCTCGCTTTTTTCATGTTCTTTTTTTCGTTTTTTTTCATTTTTTCGTCTTTGTTTTTCTTTTATCCTCATTGTTGAAACTTGAATGAGAAATCACATGTGATTAAACACTAATTTGAAGAATTCTAATAATCAGATGTGATTTTTCCAACACGTATCTCAATCACATATTATTTTTCTCACACATGATCTCAATCGCATGTGATTTTCATAAATAAACTACTATAATATATAAAATCGCATGTGATTTTATTAGAATATTTAAATTAGTGTTTAATCACATGTAATTTCTCATGCTATTTTCAACAACGAAGAAAAAAGAAGAAAAAAATACGAAAAAACATTAAAAAAAGGTGAAAAAAATGAAGAAAAAAAAGTTTGTCAAAAGTATATCAAAGTGCATATCTATAGAAAGATAATTAAGTGCTTGTTGTGACGGCATAACTTTTTTTTTCTAACGATTAACGGTTAATGAGATCTTTAAATTATAAAAAATATGTTAAATATTAAAATGATTTAATCTCAGCCATTGATTTTTTTTAGATGGATGGTTGGAATGAGTCCCTCTGTATACAAGAAAAGTTTGGTATACAAAATAACTCATCTCTAAATATATCTACATAATATTGATAAGGATGTTGTTATTGTTATCCCGTATCACCCTTCTTGACTTTTTTTTTTATCGTTTTATGATTCGTGTATTTTGTATTTTAACGAGGATAAAAGAAAAACATAGGGTAACGATCAAAGGTTGTTCATCAAAGATAATATGAAAATTGAATGAACTGAATAAACATCAAATATCATAATCAAATGAATATCTAACAAATGAAACAAAATCAAAGATCAAAGAGTCATGAGAAACCCTTACTGATAAAGGGCATAATATCTTTAACTTATGAACGAAAGCAAATAAGGAAATGAACACAAAGACAATGAGTTACTCCTTCTTCACCAGATCTACAAGAATTATGATCATTTAATACTTAAGAGTCCATTTTATAATTTTATTAATTGCCTTAACTGATTCATAAATACTTATAGTGGTTCATTATTGTGATTAGGGTTCCATTACATAAATTAGGTTAATATATGTCTTAAGGTATCATACTTAAGGTTCCAAAAGAATTTAGGTTCAAAACACATTAAATGATATTAGGTTTAAACAAAACCCTAACTTACTTCTTATCTCAGATTTTAACTCATTTTGGTATGTTCTTTACCAATTTTAAAAGCATATCAAATAAGGTCTTGAGGTTCTCCAATTTTTATCTGAGGTCCCCATATAATTTAAGCACCTCCTACATATTTTATTTCCAAGTGCAAGTACCATTCCAAAAATCGTTTTCCTAAACCTGTCTAGAAAGTGCATTGTAGGTATACCCAGAAGGTTTGCCTTTAGTTAACCTATTTATACCCTTCAGAAAAATCAACAAATATTCCAGGAAGACATACACAACTTGAATATCACCCCTGGAAAAGGAGATATCTTAACTCCTTATGGTTTGAAAATTAAAAATAAAAAACATCAACTGATTTTCAGACTTGATTTCTCAGATTTGACACTTATTCTCCCAAAAATCAAAAGGCTACCTTCCCGAGCTCCAATGACTACGAAACTTGATATACAGAGAGTACACATCATGAACTTAGTTCTAGACTCCAGAATCAAGCAAAACATGTTGGTATCATTAATTTAGACCCCCATAAATATGACCCAAATTTTGGACATCATATGACTCATAAATTCACAAACAAACCCTAATCCCCAATTAAAACCCTAATCGCCCTTAAATAATGACAGGGTTCTCCAGGTTATAGTAGATACGTTTAATGTACATTTATGTGATCATAACATGAATTGAAAGTGTATCTAGGGCTGTAAACAAAAGCTAGTCAATTAGCAAAACAAATTAGGGTCGACATAAAGTTAGCAAGGTTTTAGTGGCGCATAACTTACATCATACGTATACATATATTTAACGAAACAACAACAGCCCATAATATAATTTTTAACGATTAGGTTGCATGCTTATAATCAGGTTTACATAGTTTTAGGTTTTCTTTATCCTCAACGATTCATGGTGATTATTAAAACGACAAGATGGATTTATATGGGTACCTTTTGGGGCTGTTATACGCGACACAAAACAAGGACAAGGACTTAGCGAATGCACGGCTTAGACACCACTTCAAGGACCACCAAAGGCTGCTACTTCTGCTTCTTTAGTCTTGGAGAGGAGTGATTAGAAAGCTTGTAGGTTATTGATTGGCTTCCAAACAGTCAAGTTTAATCACACAAGCTAACCACTTGTGAATGGTCAACCGTAATAAACTTAAAACAGCTCAGAAGGCAAATGCAATTAAGATCAGAGGAATATAGTGGATTCCTGGGTCGTTAAGTCCCACGGAGGATGAATGGTGTTAAACACAGACAGATGTCGAATAATCACTAAGGATAGTGATCAGTAGGGATTTTGGAATATTTATAACTAAAGAAAAAGTTTATAAATTACAGGGGCTTAAATGCAAATTAAAGAAAATTAAAAAGCTAAAATATATTAAATAAATGCTATCACTATTTTTACAATGATGTTTTTGTGATTTATAAAATAAAATAACTTAAATAAACTATTTTATTTAAAACGTAAACTTAAATTACCTAAAAACGTTACTTAAAATGAAAACGTACGTTATATATAAAAATTACGCAAGTGCGCAAGTAAAAACGTAAAATTTATGAAATAAAAGTCCTACAAGTGTAAAAACAATTTTCTTACGTACTATATGACAAAAGAAAATTTTAGAAAAAAGATTTATATTTTTTTGACTTTTATATTTTTTATTATGAATTAAATACGATTTTACACTAATTAAATGTTTAAAAATATTAAAACTATTCGAAAAAATCTGAAACTTTTTTATAAATTACTTTATACTAATACAAAGTTAAGAAAAATACAAAAGTTGAAAAAGCTAGTTTAAATAAGCTGAAAATAAGCTAAAATACTCGTATAAGCTTAATGGACAAAGATGGGTTATATATTAAATGGTGCAAAGGAAAACAGAAAAAGACCCAAGGGCGAGTGGTAGTGTGTGTGTGTGGTGAGCTGGGTGGCCAGGGTTCGAATCCCAGCAACTGCTTTTTGCAACTATTTTATTTTTTTGATTTTTATTTTACAAACTTATTAAGCTACTTAAAATAAGCACTTTTTATAACTACAACTTTTATTGAAAACTGCTAATAAGCTCAGAATAAGCTGAGAATCTCAACAGTGGGCAAAAATATGGAAATAAGCACAAAATTAAAGCCAAATGGCTTATAAGCTACTTAATAAGCAAAATGAAAAATGAAAATAAGCTAAATACTGATAATAAGCTAGAATTACAACTGAACAAGCACAAAAACTTAGAAATAAGCACTGATTGAGCTTATTTTCCTTAACAGTGAACAAAAATGGAATAAGCACTAGGATTTAGCTAAGTGACTTATAAGCTAATAAATAAGCTAAGTTAGACTGGAAATAAGCTATATATCTGTTAATAAGCTAATTTAACAACTGAATAAGTAAAGTAACTTAGAAATAAGCACTAAATAAGCCACATGAACCAAATAAGCAATCCAGTTATCTAGACTACCCAAACAGGTTTTGGGACAACTTTGGAGGCTAATTTATGCTTATGTAATAAGCTTGGAAATGAAAATAAGCAATGGAACTAACAAGTTGACAAACTGAGCTATCCAAAAAGCTAATTTTCAAGATTTGGATTACACTAGTGAGCTTGTGAGAAGCTTTTGAAAAACTTGTGAACACTGACTTATTGGTATACTTAAACAAAATGGACAGAATTAAAAGCTACTAGCAGGCTAGGTAAATAAGCTAAAAATGGAAAATAAGCACTTGTAACCTTGAGTCAGCTAGGTGAGCTTCTCAAAAAACTAAGGTACATAAGCTAGGGGTCACTAATAAGCTCTCTGAGAGCTTGTGAAATAGGCTATCAACACTGGTGCACAGAGCATGTTTTTGAAAAAGAACTTAAAAGAAACTGAGAAATAAGCACTTTATAAGCTAAGAAAAGGTAAACTAATATTTTTCTAATTTATTTAAGCAGCTAAATTTTAATATCCCAAAAGGATTTAAGCTAAATCTTAATATTGAATCCTATATAAAATTATTCATTTTATTCAAAATCGACCAAATGGAAATTTTGACTTTTTATAAAAAACAAATAGGTTGACTAAAGTGAACTTAGGATTGATTATACTAACTGATTAAGTTGTAATAAGCTAGGAAAAGATGAAATTAAGCTAAGGTACTGAGTTCTAAGCTACTTTGATGATTTTTACTCTTTTAATCCTAACAATGAACTTCTAAGGTGAGATTGAAAGTAGTTTTGACTTTCTACCAAATAAGGACTGATTTTCTTTGTTTGTATGATCTATATGGCACTTAAGTAACTCAAAACAATAACAAGCAACAACTTAAATACTCTCTAAAACAGTAATCAATGCAAATCCAAACACCTTTTAACTTAACTGTTTTGAAGCTTATAGTATTAAAACAAGTTTTTAAACTAATAAATCTACTTATTAACTGATATTAACTGTAATAAAACAGGTTTGAACTAGAATTAACACTATTTAAACACTTGAACTAAGAAACGCAAAATATAAGGAAATGGCTTACAAAATGAGTTAATGCACAAAACAAAGAACCAAGGACTGAGATCACTCCTATGGCTTCCCAAGAAGCTCTAAACCAATAAGCAATCCAAAATCAGCTCTTCACCAGTTTTCTTGTACCTTCTCCATTGATTTTTTATTTTCTCACTATTTTCTTGGTATTTTTGTATTTTTGCTTCTAAACTGATTTTTAAAGTTTCTAATAGCTTTAATAAGCTATCTAGGAGCTTATGTGATCTATTTCAGTCCAAAACAACAACTAACAACAACATTTAATTAACATGAGATTTTGAACTTTGAAAATGCATAAACTGAATTTGGAACTTAAACACTGAAATTACTTATTGCAAAAGTTGTATAATACACTGAACATGAGAAAAACAGTACTTTAAAGCTAAGAAATACACTGGAAATTCAAAATTAAGTTAAACGACATAAACTATATAAAATTATACTAGATAGTTATCACATTGCTTCCTCTCTCCTTTATAATCATCTTTTTCTGCTTTGTCGACATCTCTGAGCAAATCCCACCTCAATCCAACCATTGGATTGATCAAAGTAATCATATACGTCCATTTGGATTTTTGGCGCCAAAATAGTCTTTGAGCAGGTTTGGCTAATTAAAGCTTCTTGGATGATTGTAGAGGTGGAATGGGGTTGGTATACAGCTGGGAAGACAGGTGGAGTGTTGAAAAAGTGGAGAAAACCATTACTGGTTTTGGAATTTCAGTGTTGGTGAGGGAGATGTACAGTAAACGCTGTTTGGGCGCGTTTTTGACTTTTTGACCGTAGATATTAATAAGGGGGGTTCACAATGGGGGGGTCACAGGGTATGACATGGGGTTCTTTTGGGTTTTTGCAGGGGTCTGAATATAAAAGGGGGGTCAGTTTGGTTTTAGTTAAGTACAAGGACCATTTTTGCAATTTATGCAAAGTTAAAGGACCAAACCTTTCCATTTTCCAAAGTTCTCACAAGGACCAAAACTGCCAAATGTGAATAGTACAAGGACCATAGTTGATTATTTTCTATTTTTAATAAATCCAAGGACTATTTTTGTCATTTTCAAAACTTGAGGGACTAAAGTTGTAATTTTTGCAATTTTACATTCCAAGGGCCAATTTTGACAACTCAAGAATCCCTAAGGACTTAAAATGATATTTTTCTTTATTTTGATTTACCAGGGACTGTTTTTGACAACTTTTTAAACCTGGGGGACTAAAACTGCCAATTATGCAAACTTGATACGTTTTTCACCAGATTTTGGTATTTTTGCATTTAAAACACATAAAACACTTGTTTGTGATATTTTGATCATTTTGATGCTTTTCTGAGTGTTTTCAGATGTTTTTTGCATTCTAAACAGTACAAAAATGATGAGTATTTGCACACTCATTAGTTATTGTGATTCGATCTGTGAGTGAATGTGAATAAAGATGAGCCGTATATTGTTGCGTTATATGAGAAGAAAAAGCGTTTTTATAGGTTAGTAAAGGATTGAGAAAACCGTGTATTAAGTCTTGGTAAGTATTGTGAATGTTTATAGCAAAAGATATGGTTTAGTATTTGTTATATATTGCTTAAACGATTAAGGGTTATCCCAAGAAGAGATTTCGGTTCGAATTTCTTGATATCAAATGTGTTAATACAAATAAGCCATAAAAACGTTTATTTATATTTTACGATCTTCTAATGTTTTGTCGATAACAAACGTAAAATCATTTTAACGAAACAAATAAAATACGTAAAAGGTTTGAGCAAATAGTTTACTAACACACTTTTACTAAATATATTAAAACTATATCAAAACATGTTTAGTAAATAAGTTATATAAAACCACAGACAATTATATATAAACACTAACAAGTAATATTGTTTACATCTTATAGAAATGCATATGTATAACAACTATTGTTTACATAATATAGAAATGTATATATACTTTGTATATATTGTAATGTTCGTTTATTAGACTATGTTATCGGACGAATTTTCTTGTTCATGTTCGTTTATTAAAAAAATGAGTTGTTCATGTTCGTTTATTAAGACACTAAACGAATGGTAAACGAACGAACATAAATGAACATAGACAAGCAAACATAAACTTTACTAATCTATGCACGATATATTGTTTTATAAGCGTTGTTTTATTTAAACAAACCAATTTTAAAATTATACAATTAAAAGATATGATATACGAATATAAAATAAATAAATGAACATAAACGAACGTTATCGAACGTTCACGAACATAAATGAACGGACGCGACTTTTGTTCATTTTCGTTCATTTAACTAAACGAACGTAAAATATGGTTCATCTTCGTTCATTTAATAAATAAACGAACATAAACGAACTTTTTACCGAACGGTTCATGAAATGTTCACTGAATGTTCAGTTCGTTTACAGCCTGATGTGCTATTTCATCCTGCTTTTAACATTTATAAAACTTGAATAACTTAGGATAGACACATACTAACGGGCAGAGTACCCGATCAGATGTAGTAGAGCCTGAGGTAAATCCGAGTATCGTCCCAAAAGAGCTGTGACCTTGAAAGAACTAAGATAATTAGATAAAACATAGGTAATATATGGGTAGACAAAACTGATGTAATTCTTAAGTGTGCAATTATTCTACTTACACAGACACCAGAAATTTAGGTAAAAGAGAAAGATAAACGAAGCTTAATAAAGAAAACAAATGTGAATAGAATCCCTATACTAAGATTCAATATAGTGGTTAATTATCACCAGACTCCTTTGGTCGATTCGTCATGGCCTATGGTTCTTAGATTCCTCACCAAGATGAGCAGGTCACCCGGGATCATTCGGCAACCTAATAGCAGTCATTAAGCACCATATCTACTAGATTAGACGGTGGGAACCCGGCCGTTAGGAACTTAGATTCCCCCTAACCTCTTAAGTACCTCCACTTGATAAGTGATCCTTTGGTCGATTCGCACACGAAGAGTGGTCGTACTATGGCCAATTCCTCCCACACTTCGCTATCTATCAGACTGGGGTCAGTTGGTCATATCTCCCAGCCCTTTAGATACTACCAAGCTTAAAACACTACCAAGGCTAGCGATCTATGAAAAGACTAGAAAATGTCTATAAAGAATTATAGAGAATAACAATAACATAAATGCAAACTTTAATTAATATCATGAACTCATAATATAAGATCTAGAAAAATATAAAAAGAATCCAAACTCGAATACAAAGGAAATTATAGGCGAGAACTTCGTTATTCGTGCTCCTAAACCATGCTTCTTCTTCTATGTTTTGATCTCCCCAAACCCTAGAAGGTTTGAGAAAGGAGAGATATCTAATACTGATGAAATCATCGACTATTTATAGGCTTCAAAATAGTTATGGCGTAACCTAATTAGGTAGTTACGCCGTAACTTTCTTCAATCTTTAGTGCTTATCCATTTGCTACGGCGTAACTTTATTCGGTGTTACGCCGTAGCTTCTATATTTCAGTGTAAATCATAGTTACGGCGTAGCTTAAGCTGAGAACTACGCCGTAGTCTTAGTTATCAGTCGTTACGGCGTAACCTGATCAGAGGATTATGCCGTAGTCATCGAAATCTTTAGTTGCGTCGTAACTGCATCACTTGGTTACGCCATAATTAAGAGAATACGTCTTGAAAACGTCCAATTGCAGCTTCCTTGCTTCCAATGCGTCCTGAAATGAAATAACAAGGAATAATGATGTTTTCACTAATAATATATTCAAAATGTGATGATAAAGGGGGAAATTAACGCTTAGAAACTCAGGACTATTTGATGTTATCAAATATCCCCTACTTAAACTCTACTTGCCCTCAAGTAGACCAGTTTAGACTACAAACGATACTTTCATGAAGAATGCTCAGTTTCAAATTCCATGCTAGAATATTAATAAGAGCCGAACACCTCACGAAATGGGAACGAAAACACTCTCACTCATCCTATTCTAAGTGTTAATTTCGGGGTGATCACTCAATTGCACGGACATAGTAAGTATTCTATCATAAGCTTGGCAATTACACACAACTCCACCACTAGAGCTATGTTGGGGTGATCACTTAAGACAACTTTAAAAAAGCAATGTTGGGTTGAGTTTCAAAGGTTTAAGGTGGTGTCATTACTAACGTGTCACGGCGAAGTGGACAAAATCAATGATACATGACCAAATCCATGGCCAAGACATCAAGGATTACTCGCTACATGCTTCACGACAAAAAGGGGTCAGGATAGGCATGGGATATTTAATGGGTGAAAAGGAAAAAGAAAACAAATAGTTTTAGCTTAAACCGAGTTGCCATTATCCAACCAATAATTTAAGGTTCGTCTTCATATGGTCAGTACATGCCTCCGGAATCCTCCAAAATTATTCTTGAACTTATTCTTCCCACTTGTGATCGAGAAGATTATTCTCAATGCCAATTCATGTAGTGCTTATACTTTTTTGCACTATAAACAATCATATATATATATATATATATATATATATATATATATATATATATATATATATATATATATATATATATATATATATATATATATATTGCATATACTACGATATGCTTGAGATATATTGATATATTTCCCCCCACTTGAACTGAGCATAAGGTGATTACTTGGGGTCTTCAGAGATCTTTAGCGAGATGTTATACGCTTCTTAATTTGAACCTCAAACTAGGGTGAACAATGGCTTCTAGGTAAAAAGGTAAAAATACACGGTAGGCTAAGGTGTAAGGTTGTAACGAAAATAAGGGTTATGAAATGAACGGATAGGCTCAAAATGGTGTAACTAGGGGTATCTTGCACTTAAAGATGAGTGCAACAAATAGGGTTAACATTGGGGTCGAAAAACCAATGCGACTAAGCGATAAACACACACAAGTGAACACATATAGGCTATTTGGGGTGAAATCCTAAAACATTTACTTTTTTCAAATTGCCTTTTCCAAATGCACCAAGCTAACTTGATACACTACTCGTCTATGGTCTCGAAGTGATGTAAAAGCCAAGTTCTAAAGTTTACAATACTATCGGCACACTCAATTTATGGTATATTTGGGTAAAATGGGGGAAACAGAAAGGCTAAATCTCACCAATGGTAATAAGGGTTAAGGTGTGCTCGGCTTTTATGCGATTCTAGTTTGGTTAAAAACATGACAAAATTTTTTCAAATAAAGCTTAAAATTTTAAAACCAACTAGAAAATTAGGGCAAGTAAGCTAAGTAATCATACACTTCATTTCTATTCCTATCCCCCCACTTGAAGTGTACAAAGTCCCATTTGTACGAAGGAAAAGGAAAAATAAAATAGAAATGAAAAATAATCAAGAAAGAAATAAAATCCCCTCTCGAATGGATGCTCAATATGTTTCATTAAAGGTTGAAGGTGGGTCATGGGGTGGCTAATATGTGTTGAATCTGGGATTGGCCTTAACTAGTTGTGTTGCTTCCAAAATTCCCTACTGCAGGAGGGTTACAGCGTAACTAAATCATAAGGTTACGCCGTAACTGTGTCACAGAATCAAAACCTGCACAGCATACCAGGAAAATTCTGTACCCGATGGGTACAATTAACGATAGAACAAGCAAATATCCACATAGTTAAGTTATTACAGACTTGAGTTTCAAATAGTTTTAAAATTGTTTCAAATTGTTTCATCAAATGGGGAAATCACTCGTCCCCAGGGAGATCATGATCCATGGAGTGGAATTGAGAAGGATCAAATGGAGTGCTTGCGGTGCTTCCAGGAGTGGCGCCGGGATGCATGAAGGCCACTCCTCCTTGGACTCCGACATCGGGAATGTTGGGCTGGTACACGTACTCCGGACCTTCCCACCTAGGGTGGCTCAAATGCATATGCTGAAGCATCTGGCTAGTCCGATCTGCACTCCAATGAAAGAAATCCTGCTGGAGCTGCTGCACCTGATCTAATGCACCTGAAAAACCCTCAAACTGGTTGCTAAGACCAAATAGACCCACTCCAAGGCTTTCAATTTCCTCGTTGAAGTGGGATGACATTCCCTCGAGCCTCTCATCAATAATCTGCAACCTCTCCCCAACATTCACGTGTTCCCTTCTACGTCCCGTGGGCACCTGCTCCTCGGCTTCTCCACCGGCTTCACCACATGCACCACTAGCTTCCCCTTCTTCCCTTCTAGGGGCAGTCCCAGCTAGGTGAATCGCACCATAAACATCCTGGATGCAAATCCCTAACTCCACTAGTTTAGGCAGGCCAATCAAATTAGTATCCCTACCAATGGTCACTCGGGCCAAAGCTTCATCGGTCATAAGATCAAAACTCCTAGCTAATCTCCCGATTAAATGTGCCCCTGCAAAGGACTCCTACCAGAAAACCCCTTATCACCTACAGCCATAAACCTAGCCAAATAATAAGGAACACCAATGTTGTTCCCTCCTTCCATTCCCTGCATCAGATAAAGGTCTTCCATAGTCATCTTTTCCTTGGTTGAGTGCCTTGCTCGAATCGAGCAAGCAAGAAGGTGGTGCACAAGTCGACGAATGGGGCTCCTCACCATGGCATACGATGGAGGGCTACTCGGATTATACCCCTGATAACGCTACACGCGTCGTTCGGGGTTAAAGGAACTTCCTTTTCTTCGAGCAAGTTTTATAACACCCTAGGCAGTGAACCTAATCGTTGTAGTGTAGTATTAGGGTAAGCCACGGGTATTGATATCGTTCTCTAGGGGAATAGGAATGCTAGTGAGAAGTTACTACGCTAAGGTTGGGGTTGAGGAAGATTATTTTTTTTATCTTTTTATGTTTTTTTTAGGAAATGGAAAGGTACGAATCTCGGGGTTTGGATTTGGGGGTTGGTATTGCTACTGATTAATCTACTTATCTAATTATCTAATCTAAGGTGTATGTAGTCTATGTCTAATTATTGTGTGCTCGTATGATAGTTTAAAGATGTGTTCACTTAGGTTTTACTACTCCTTAATTATCTCCTATTAATGGTTGAATTGTCACGTCCTTATTCTTAATTGCGTTGTGTGTCTAAAGTTGTAGGGTATGCGTTTATCCCTAACTCTTTGAAGTTACCAAAGGGTCTCGTCTACAAAATACCACTAGGGATCATAAACTCTAACTCTAAGGCCTCTTTGGAAGGTTTAGCTTACAACCACTCTAAGTGCTATAACCTAAGGTTCACAAAGATTAATCAAGCATTAAGTACACAACGAATGACCTATCGCATTACTAGATCATTAACAATTAAGATAAGAGACAACCAATCAATATTCAATAATTAAGTTTCATATTCCCTAAGCAAACACACAAGTAAATTAGTCGGACATGGACAACATGCAAGCATACACACAAATAATCAAAGACATAATTGAATTAATGAAGTAAAACACTTATCTTGATGTAAGATAGGGTTTGGAACCCTAAAATACTGTGCAAGACAGCCTTGGTTCGGTTTAGGTTTTTACTCCAAAAGACTACACACTAATACTGAAAAATTCAGATTCTATATATAAGATTACATATGCAACGGCGTCACCTTATGTTGTGTGACGCCGTCGGGTCGCCGTCATTAGGGTTCCGTCTTGGCCACGTTAGTCTTGCGACGGCGTCACCTTGTGCTTGTGACGCCGTCTGGATTGAATCTAGGCCGTCTGAGTTGCGACGGTCTACTCTTTTAAAGCCTGACACCGTCACTTGAAAATAAGAGATTTGGCTTCAGTCCCGTCACAAAATCCTCCGACGGCGTCGCAGTTAAGCAGTGACGCCGTCACCTTGTGTTTTCAGCAGCTGGAGTGTCTCGATTCTTGACTTTGGCCATTTTCTTCGTATATCTGCGCCTTTTCGTCCAAATAAGTGCCATTACAGCAATTTGCCTTCAAGAGACCTAAAAAGTGAAAAGGAACGATATTAAGTAATAACGGATACAAAAGTGATCAAATAAGGGCTTAAACGACCCCTCAAAAAGGTACATTTTAAAACCTTATCAAATATCCCTACACTTGGTATTTGCTTGTCCTCAAGCAAATGTGCTTTTAGCCAATTAATTTATAAGTTAGGGGTCATGAAGCATTGGTTTAAAACAGTCCACAACACATATAAGCCCCGCAAAAGTCATAACAAGCACGGAAATTACATACTAGCACCTCACATGGGGTGTTTGGATACTCACATCTCTCTCGGGTGTATATGAAATATAACAAGTTGGAAATGGAAGATTTAAACACTCATTAACCGGTCCTAGTACATAGATTACCATAGGCTTGAGAATAGATGAAACCTCCATCGCTTTGGCGTAAGCACCTAGGAAAGACTATCAAAGAGGTCTTTAAAGGGTTGTAATGTTAGGCTTACGGTAGGGAAACAAAGGGTTTGGTGGGATAGGCTATTTAGTGGTGGCAAGTCAAAAATATTTATGTTACAAGCATACGAAGAATGGCGTTGCTAAGCTAAGACTCGACACTCTAGACTCTAGATAACTGAAACAAACAAACATAAATTTAAAGGATAGATGTAGGATGGTAGCCCTTTTTTTTTTTTTTTTTTTTTTTTTTTTTTTTTTTTTTTTTTTTAATACACTTTTACTCTACCATCCTCTATGGTAACATCAAAATGATAGGGATTTATAGGCACATCCCTACACTTGAGTTTTTATTACTCTAACACTAATTTGACCCGAATTGAAAAGATCAAAACACTTGGGGTATGTTATTACGCAAATTAGGGAATTTAACATTCCCTTCCAATCATTTCATAAACTTTAACTTTTCCCATGAGTTCCAATCATCCCAAAACTGTGTACAAAGGATATGACTCGACTTAGCAACTCATGCAAGTAACTAGATAATTGAACTAAGGGTTTAGGGTGATAACAATAATGCACTAAAAGAGAGTGCATACAGGGTAGGCTAAGGCGATTTGGGTGTAAATTTGTGGGTGGGTTGTAAACAATGCTCTTCATTGATATTCCGGAAAAACCACATCACGATAACCGCGAAAAGGATAGGCTCTGAGGGGTTAACTAGGGGTATCGTGTACTAAAGATGAGTACAACGCAAAGGTGTGGGGGAATTACTCAACCGATGTGGAAGAAGTTATTATATTACGGGGTATCAAACAAGGGTTATCCTAATGCCTCTTATCATTTAGTTATTCCTAACTACACAAGTGTAGTCTTACTAGCGATCTTGGAATGTATCACAAAACAAGTTCTAGAATCTAATATACTACCGGTTCACACTCTAAGCATTAAAGATGAATGCTTTAATTCCCACTAATCTAAGGGCGATCCTCACATTTTGGGTGGAATTTAAGTGGTAAAGGGTTTTTGTGCTAGTCATGCAACTTCCTATCCGTGAGACGCTTTTGTTAAGACTGATGGCCCACTCCTATATATCATGAAAAGTTTCAAATTTGGTGCCGAAATTACCCTAACCGACATTTTCTCATGGTTTATTACACAAATACAAATGGACAAAGCAAATAATCAAGGATAAGCATAGTTTCTAAGTTCCCGTTTTATTTTCCCTCCCTACACTTAAACTGAACATTGTCCCCAATGTTCCCCGAAAGTATCAAAGTTATGATAATGGAAGGTAATTAAAGACGAAAGAAACTAGTACTCCCCTGATTAGCTCGGTAGGATCCGTGTAAAGTAGTGGTTAAATCCTTTCCAAGAAAAATGTATGCGTGAAAAGTTCCTTCCAATCTTTTGTTTCTTCTTCTTGATAAATAAAACCTGTACATTCGAAGAAAACAAACGAAACCTTCGCGTAAAATCGATGGTAATAATATATATAAGACTCTATTAAACTAAGATATAATGCTTGTGGAATGGATGTTTACAGAATTTCTGGAAAATTAAGACCTGGAAAATTCCAAAAATTTATAAGTAGTTCAGAAAATGAGAAAAAAGTAATCTGTTATTTTTACTCCTTCCTGACGCCGTCAGGTTATCCTGACAAAAACTGGTCTGCGATTTTCTGGAAAAAATTCTGGAAAATTTATATCTTTAGAATCTGGAAAAAGTTCTGCAAAACATCCATTATGACTCGATACAAGCATTTGACTCGAACAAACACACATATATATCTTTTAATGAATTGTTATTCTCATGTTTACGTTTCTTTTGAAAACGTGTGTAATCCTCCCTACACTTATCCTTTATGTAAAATATCTTTATATGCAATTAAGACGAGGTTAAAAACAAAATAAAGCATTTTTACAAATTTAAACATGAGAATAAACAATTAATAAAAGATATATGACACTAACAATCAAACAATTAAGCATGGGTTGCCTCCCACGAAGCGCTTTTCTTTATTTAAGAGTCTTGTAGCTAGACTCGTAGCCGTGCTCTCACGTTGTCTCGTTTTGCATTCTCAATGAGAATTCTATCATATTGACAAAATTTTCATCGACTCTATATCTAGGCCCGAGGGTCAAGCAATCCTTATAATAAAGCCTCCTTCTTTCCCACATAAATTTATAACCTTTTTCAACATCGTCCTTGCTTTTGTCCTCAAAAGCTTTGATGTTGTCTCGTTCAAAAATGGGTAGATGGCCATATTCATTTGTTTTCCAAGGCATCCTATAAGTGATTTCATCGGTTCCTTCCTTAAAACTAACCGTTCCATCATACTTGTTATGGCTCATTTTAGATGTTTCAACAAACGGTTTCCCTAGCACTACTTGGGATAAGCTATAGTCAATGACGCATCCTACATCTTCTAGGACTACAAAATCAACTAGATAGGTGAAATTTCCTATAAAGACATGCACATCCTTGACTCTTCCCACAAAGTTGCAAACTCCACCTGGATACTTAGGGTCTCTCCTAATATTAAGTCACTCATTCATAATGTCATTGTAGACAGCAGATGACATCACATTTATGGGAGATTCCATATCTATGTAAGCGTGGTCGACACTCCTATATCCGATCATACAAGGGATTTTCAGGTTCCCAGGATTTCCTCTCCTAATCTTTGGGCATATCCTAATGATAGGTGATCGGGGATTATCGATTATGTATCGATGGTAAGCAACCTCTTCCTTAGTGGGGTAAAGATTGAAATAAGCACTATCCTCTTTATTTACGTCTATCCTATGCAACTCACTAGGATCTTTGATTTCATCAATGATTTGGTTGCGACGAGAGTTGAAGGATTGATGGTCAAGTGGTTGAATTGGGCTAGGTGAGCAAAACTTAGCAAGAAAACGGGTAGTGAGATCTTCCCAACTTGAAATAGATCCCGTGGGAAGATGAAAAAGCCATTTACTAGCTTGTTTTTTTAAAGAGAATTGGAAGAGACGCAGGCGCGTGGTCTCCCGAGTAATAGCATCAAGGTCAATGGAATCGACAATTTTGAGGAAATCCCTCAGATGCTGATTTGGATCTTCGGAACGAAGTCCATGGAATGCACATCCGTTTTGCACCAACCGGATGGTGTCGGATCGCAGGGCCGTAGTTTGGGCTTGGTCGGGAAGCTCAATGGAGTTCCTATAGCCTAGATGGCTTGGTCTTGAGTATTCACCAAGAGTACGGGCTCTTGGCAGGTAAATTGGTGGTGGGTTGATGAATGGTGGGTGGTTATCACCTTCCATGATGAAAAGTGATGGGATTACGAACAAAGGTCACGAAGAAGGGGGATAGACTATGAGAAAGCTAAAAAATGAGAAAAATTTACTTGATAGGAATCAAGCAAAGGAGACCTAAACGAGGTGGACTACTAACTAGCTATTCTATTCCCCGGCAGCGGCGCCAAAAACTTGATAACGCTACACGTGTCGTTCGGGGTCAAAGGAACTTCCTTTTCTTCGAGCAAGTTTTATAACACCCTAGGCAGTGAACCTAATCGTTGTAGTGTAGTATTAGGGTAAGCCACGGGTATTGATATCGTTCTCTAGGGGAATAGGAATGCTAGTGAGAAGTTACTACGCTAAGGTTGGATTTGGGGGTTGGTATTGCTACCGATTACTCTACTTATCTAATTATCTAATCTAAGGTGTATGTAGTCTATGTCTAATTATTGTGTGCTTGTATGATAGTTTAAAGATGTGTTCACTTAGGTTTTACTACTCCTTAATTATCTCCTATTAATGGTTGAATTGTCACGTCCTTATTCTTAATTGCGTTGTGTGTCTAAAGTTGTAGGGTATGCGTTTATCCCTAACTCTTTGAAGTTACCAAAGGGTCTCGTCTACAAAATACCACTAGGGATCATAAACTCTAACTCTAAGGTCTCTTTGGAAGGTTTAGCTTACAACCACTCTAAGTGCTATAACCTAAGGTTCACAAAGATTAATCAAGCATTAAGTACACAACGAATGACCTATCGCATTACTAGATCATTAACAATTAAGATAAGAGACAACCAATCAATATTCAATAATTAAATTTCATATTCCCTAAGCAAACACACAAGTAAATTAGCCGGACATGGAGAACATGCAAGCATACATACAAATAATCAAAGACATAATTGAATTAATGAAGTAAAACACTTATGTTGGGATATGAAAGTGCTGAACAGTTAAAGTGCTGAAGATTAACAAAGTACTGCAGAATGACAAAGAACTGGAAAAAGTCAAAGAGTCAAAGTCCTGCTAAATGATAAAGTCAAAGTACTGCACATGAAGTCAAAGTACTGCAAGATTAAATAACTGTTTTATTCGTTTATAGAAAGTCTTGTAAATATAGAATATTCTATATTAGATTACTTGTCGTACAAGGATACAATTTGTAAACCGACTAGGGTTATCCTTGAGCCTATAAAAGGACCCCTAGATTGGCATTAGAGGTACGAGTTCAAGAGTCTTAGAGTTAATGTTTTAGAGAAGATCGATATTCTTAGAGTTGTTGAAGTATCTGCTTAATAAGCAGATTTAGAGTTAATAATAAAAGTTATTCTTCTTAGATTTGTTAAGTAAATTCCGCATACTTAATAAAGATTACTCAGTGTTTCATTGTTAATAACTTAGGATTTATCGGAGGTTGTTAAACTTTAAACAAGCTATTTAAGTTAGTTTGGTTAGAGTACATCGATCCAACAAGTGGTATCAGAGCTTGTGTGGAAACTCTGACTAAGAAGAAACCCTAAAACCTAAAGATGTCGACTGAAGCTACATCAACCACTATCTCTGAGGTATGTTCTATGTGTCATGATTTTTATCAAAAAGTACTTAATGCTTATGTGATTGAAAGAGATAACTGTGTAAGGGCTAGGTCTGAGGTAGTTGGTCATCAAATTACTTTAGAGTCTATGGAAGCTAAAATTATAACACATGAAAATAATGAAATGGCTTGGGCTGAAAAGTATGAACAACAGGATTACCAGTTAAAACTTAGTGAATGGAAATTAAACTGTAAAATTGCTGAAATTGAGAAACTAACTAAGGAGAGAGATGATTTGTTAGCAAAGTTTGATGCCTGGAAAGAATCTGGTCTGTCACATGTTACTTATGTTCAAAAACAGAGAAGAGCATATATTAGAACTGGCTTAGGTTTTGATATGGACTTTGATAACATAGAAGAAAACACATCTAGTGATCAGGATGACTTAGAAGATATAACCACTAGTGATGATGAACTCATTAATTATGTTGACACATCTAGTAATGAGGATTCAGTTAGTGATTCACCTCCTGAGTATAAGAAAGACAAAGGTTATCATGCTGTTCCACATCCCGTTGGTAGTCATCAACCCGTAAGACCTGATGTTTCACGTTTTGGTGTAGACAGTCTAGAATTTAGGAAAAAGCTTATTGGTCAATCTAGGTCTGAAACCCCAAAAGAAACTGTTGAAACAAATTTTCAAAATCAAGCAGTACCTTCTACTCAAAGTACTGCTCCGCAAGCAGTACCTTTAGGAAAATCTTTTCAAAACAATACTGCTAAACCTTTTTGGGATAATTTTGGTCAAAACAGGTTTAATCATTCACCTAGAAGGCACAATAGTTTTGGTCATAGACATAGAAGAAGTCACTTTGGGAGTATGGGTGAAAAACTGTGTTTTGTGTGTTATAGTCCTACTCATCTAATCAAGGATTGTGAACATCACTCAGAATACCTTAGGAAATTTCCAAAGAACAGGTCTGCCAACCAGAAACCTAGAGAGAACAAACCTGTCTGGAATAATTCTAATAGGGTCAATCACAGTAACTTCTCACCAGATCATAGGTACCCTCACCAAAGAAGACCTTTTTCTAAATCACCAGTACCTTCACAAGCAGTACCTTCTCAAAGTACTGCTCAATTCAAACAAGGTACTGCTAATACTGCATGGAACAGGAACACTAGGAGATCTCATTACTATCAACCTAGAAGGTACTACAATTCACATAAGGGATCTAGATCACAGGAACCAAGTGTTAAAACTGAATGGGTTAAGAGAGAAAGTACTACTGAGGGACAAACAGTACTTTCAACAAAAAGTGAATCAGATGTTTTTATAATACAAGAAAAGGAGAATGAATTTGCAAAAGAGAGTTCTGTTGAAAATCCAGAAAATTTTGAAAATCCACATGCTAAAAATCAAAAGATAATTCTGGATCATGTTTTAAAAAATAGTGGGAATTACATACTCAAAGAATTTGAGTTTGTAACTCCACAAGGGGAACACAAGTCAGTAATGGCTTGGGTTCCTAAAAGAAACTAACTCTCTAAATTTTTGTGCAGAGCAACCCAGAGGAGGAGCTTAAAGATCATTTGATTGTAGATAGTGGTTGCTCTGGAAGCATGACAGGAGACAAGGAGATTCTGTCAGATTTTAGATCTATTAGTGGAGGAAGAGTTGCATTTGGGAGTGATCCCAATGGAGGAAGAATTACTGGGAAAGGAACCATCAAAGCAGGGCGTATAGATTTTGAGAATGTTAGATATGTGAAGGAGCTCAAGTTCAACTTATTGTCAGTCTCTCAAATCTGTGATAAAAAGCACCCTGTGTTATTCACTGACACAAAATGTCTCATCCTTTCCTCTGAATTCAAGCCCGTTGATGATAACTTGGTAGTACTCAGAGTACCAAGAACCAATGATGTGTATAGTCTGGACATGAAGAGTCTTCACTCATATGGTAGAGCCACCTGTTTAGTGGCAAAAGCAACAACTGAAGAAGCACATCAGTGGCATAGAAGATTGGGCCTGGTAAGCACATTCAGATTAGGCATCACTTCATCAGAGATTGTTATGAGCACAGACTCATAAATGTGGTCAAAGTTCACACGGATGATAATGTAGCTGACTTACTCACCAAAGGATTTGATGTTTCAAGATTCAATCACTTGGTGGTGAGCATTGGCATGATTAACTACTGAGCTACATTTAAGGGGAGGACTATTTTGTATTAGTATAGTCCTGTGCATTGCTTGAGGGGAGGATATTTATGTATACTTAGCTTATACAGAGGAATTTGGAAAAGTACTGTTTATTATGAAAGTACTGCTTGGGAAAGTACTGCACACGTGGAAAGTATTGTTTGTCTTATTAAAGTACTGTTCCAACGGTAATATTAAGGGGTAATTTCTACTAACGGTAACTTTGTTATTATGGGTTGTAATTTTTCAAATCTCACCTATAAATAACTACTCTCCGATTTTCCCTCTCATATTGATATTCTCATATCTTTTCCATATTTCTCTCACCATCTCTTTATTATTCGATTATATCTCTTATTGTGCTCACATAATCAACAATGGCGAATCGTTATATTGTTTCCAAGCACAACATGGTGGCGAATTTAGACAAGACTGAATTTAATATGGCTTTTCATGATATAATTGATTATCTTACTGGGTCACCAATCAGTTATGCTCTTTTAGTGGAGCCGGATATGATTGAACCCTGGATTCAAGACTTTTGGGCTAATGCTAGGGATAATATGGAGAATGATGAATTTTATGTTCGATCAACATTTGTTGGAAGAACTGTGAAGATTATAGAAGCCTCTATTTGAGAAGACTTATTGTTTAATGATGAAGAAGGGGCTATTCATTTTGATAAACAACTGATTTGGGATACATTTAGGGACATTGGCTATGAATGGTCCTTAACAGAACAAACATTCAGGAAGCCCTTATTTTGTCCTCATTGGAAGTTTTTGGTTCATGTGTTGCTCCATTGCATAAGTGCTAAGAGTACCTCTTGGGAGCAGTTTGGGTCAAATATAGCATCTGCTATAGTTGGAGTAGCTACCAATCGTGTTTTCAACTTCTCAAGGCTAATTCTGGATGGCATGCTCTCACACATCTCACATGGTTCCAAATGGTTAATGTACCCAAGGTTTATACAAGTTTTCTTGAACAAGCAACTTGCTGATGTACCAAAGCCTACAGACTTACTACCTGTTATTGTACAACAAGCAAAGATTTTTAAATTTATGGAGAGGAAAAGTGATTTATTCACTGGAAGACACACTCCATTAACTGCTTCAATGATGGAGGTTGTTCAGGCTATTCGTGATGAGGCTGAAGAAAGTAATGAAGAAGAAAGTACTGCTTCTCCACAAGGTACTGCTTCTCAGGGTACTGCATCACAAAGTACTGAATCTCAACGTACTGCATCACAAGGTACTGCTTCTTAGAGTACTGAAGTTCAAGAGCATATTGCAGTTACACCTCCACAATATCCACCAGTATCTGTACATGCTTCTCATCAAGAAGCCCACTCACCATCTGAAGGAGATGCAGTCTCTATGGAACCTGCGGGTCATGTTCTCAACAATTATGCTTTAACAAGGGAATTGACAAGGTTGAAGAAATCGTTTGAAGATCAGGCTACAGAGATTAAGAGTTTGAAGCTTAAATTTAGAAGACTCAAAATTTTTTTCTGGCCATTGGTTCAACATCATCGTCTATGGGTCAAATCTCAAAGGAAGCAAGGACGACCTGTTAGGGAATTTAAGAAGAAAACCAAAGGCAAAAAGGTTCATAAACCATCTTCTGTCCAATTGGGGAGGAATTTAGAAGAAAAGAATTTGAAAGAAGATGATGTTAAGGAGAAAGAACCTCAAGGTACTAAAGAGCATGTTATCATTGAAAGTACTGAAGAAGAAAGGATTGAAGATCAAGGTACTGAACAACAAAGCACTGCTTTTCATGGAACCTTCAGACAATAGTTAATTACTTCAAGAGTATTAGATTTTGAAGAGGAAGCTGGTCCTTCAGTTGTTCATGAAGAATGAGCTTCTCAACAACTGCCATACCAGAAGAAACTGATACACCCAAACCTATAAGAACTGCAAGTGATGATGAAACTATTGCTGAAATGTTGCATGATTTATCAAAACCAAAGGGTGTTACTATTTCTGAAGTTACTGAGGAACAACCAAGAGCTTCTCAACCTGCAATAGATCCTAAGGATAAAGGTAAAGGCAAGTTGATAGAAACTAAGAAGAAAAAGCTAACTTTGGCAGATCTTAGAGCAATTGAAGTTGCTAGGAATGAGGCTGCAGCTAGAAAAGTGCAAGAAGAACTTAATGTTGAAGTAGTGACTGAAGTTACTAATGAAGAGGCAATGAATGAAGAAGCAGCTAGGAAATTACAAGAAGAATTGAATGCTGAAGATGCTGAACCATTACAGTCACCTACTCCTATTTCTTTTATGCCTAGAAAACCAAATCTTGCTAAAGAAAGGAATGCAATGATGGCTTATTTGAAAAGTCGAGGATATAAAGGATTGCAGAAGTTGAATTATGCTGATATGAAAAGATTATATGATGCTGAGACAGAGGCTTATAAGAAGGATGTTGCAAGCATCAAAGATTATAAAGATGAAGCTACTTGGACTGAAGCATAAAGAAAGAAAAATTTAAAAAGAAAAAGGAAAACTGAAGTTGAAGATATACAGTTTTCAAAGAAAGAAAAAGTTGAGTTAAGATCTGAAACTAGGGATGAATTAAGAAATTATATCAGAATAGTAGATTTTGAATATTCCAAAGAAGATGCTGACATGAAGATGAACAGATCTCATATTATTGCTTTTGAAGTTGTGGAATCTAAAGATGGAAGTTATCTGATGTTTCATAGAGAAGATGAAAGCTTCAGAGTGTTCAACAGACTATGGGATTTATTGCATTATCATAGATAGAGTGGATCTATTCTATTTATATCATGTGGTGAAAGATTACTTTGAACATCATCCATCAGAAGGAATTGGTTTAGTTTTACTTGGAGATCTCACAACTGCATGGGAAACTGAAGAACAGAGCAGTGATGAAATTTGGAAGAATCAAGAGAATTGGGAAATTGTTAGCTGGAGATTCTTTGAAGAATTTGGTGTACATGTTCTAGAGCTGGAAAATGGGACAATGATTCACATGTTTGCAGATAGAAGATATCCTCTTACAGTTGAACTTATGAGGAGGATGTTAGAGCATGGAATGGAAGTTGAAGAGGATAATGAAATTGCTTGTATGGTCATCAATTTGTTTATCAACTGGACTACTATGGCAGATGATGATGAATAACTGGTATGAATTTTCATTGAATAAATTATTTTTGATAAAACAGTACTTTATTCAAAGTACTGCTGTTCAAACAGTACTTTAATCAAAGTACTGCTTGCAGTTTTTAACCAGTTAAATGATTTTTGGAAGAAACCTTTTAAGTAACAAATATTTTGAAACAAAGGTTGAATAAATGGTTTTTGAGATGATAACATCAATAGGTTATCAATCCACCATGATTACAAAAGGATTGGCTAATACATGAGCAAACGGCTCTGGTAAAGATATTTCAAATCCGTTTTTAGTTGACAACTTGCTAATAAGTTGGATGGTAATCAACTCACCATATCAGTAATGTGAAAAGTTGGCTAGCCACAAGAAAATGGCTTGTGGTAAAGGCTGTGGAAAAACCATTATTGGTAATTAGTTCACCATTAGATATAAGAACTAACTAGTCCAGAAGGGTACAACTTTTGGTAAAGACAACTCAAATCTGTTGATAGCCGATGATTTGCTAAAAATCATATGGTTATCAGTGTACCATGATCTTACACATCAAAACATTCGGCTACTCCAGAGTTAATGGCTTTGGTAAAGAGATTCAAATCCATTAAATTTTCAATGATTCACCTCTCACAGGAGTTAACACACCTGGAAGTGATGAGAATAGTCTGCAACTTAAACTGAATTAATGTACAAATTGTCATATGTTGTTGTGTTGCTGAAAAGATGGAGCTTGCTGGATGATGCTGTAAAAGAATATTTCTAAAGATATTTTAACTATGCACAGAAACTACAAAGATACAATCCAAAGACAAAGACATAATCTATCCTTAAAGATGAAGCTGATAAAGATAAATTCACAAAGGAACTTGAACTCAAACAAGTAGAATTCAAGTTAGGGGAGGGTTGTTGGGATATGAAAGTGCTGAAGAGTTAAAGTGCTGAAGATTAACAAAGTACTGCAGAATGACAAAGAACTGGAAAAAGTCAAAGAGTCAAAGTACTGCTAAATGATAAAGTCAAAGTACTGCACATGAAGTCAAAGTACTGCAAGATTAAAGAACTATTTTATTCGTTTATAGAAAGTCTTGTAAATCTAGAATATTCTATATTAGATTACTTGTCATACAAGGATACAATTTGTAAACCGACTAGGGTTATCCTTGAGCCTATAAAAGGACCCCTAGATTGGCATTAGAGGTACGAGTTCAAGAGTCTTAGAGTTAATGTTTTAGAGAAGATCGATATTCTTAGAGTTGTTGAAGTATCTGCTTAATAAGCAGATTTAGAGTTAATAATAAAAGTTATTCTTCTTAGATTTGTTAAGTAAATTCCGCATACTTAATAAAGATTAGTCAGTGTTTCATTGTTAATAACCTAGGATTTATCCGAGGTTGTTAAACCTTAAACAAGCTATTTAAGTTAGTTTGGTTAGAGTACATCGATCCAACAACTTATCTTGATGTAAGATAGGGTTTGGAACCCTAAAATACTGTGCAAGACAGCCTTGGTTCGGTTTAGGTTTTTACTCCAAAAAACTACACACTAATACTGAAAAATTCGGATTCTATATATAAGATTACATATGCGACGGCGTCACCTTATGTTGTGTGACGCCGTCGGGTCGCCGTCATTAGGGTTTTGTCTTGGCCACGTTAGTCTTGCGACGGCGTCACCTTGTGCTTGTGACGCCGTCCTCTTCAACTTCTGACGCCGTCTGGATTGAATCTAGGCCGTCTGAGTTGCGACGGTCTACTCTTTTAAAGCCTGACACCGTCACTTGAAAATAAGAGATTTGGCTTCTGTCCCGTCACAAAATCCTCCGACGGCGTCGCAGTTAAGCAGTGACGCCGTCACCTTGTGTTTTCAGCAGCTGGAGTGTCTCGATTCTTGACTTTGGCCATTTTCTTCGTATATCAGCGCCTTTTCGTCCAAATAAGTGCCATTACAGCAATTTGCCTTCAAGAGACCTAAAAAGTGAAAAGGAACGATATTAAGTAATAACGGATACAAAAGTGATCAAATAAGGGCTTAAATGACCCCTCAAAAAGGTACATTTTAAAACCTTATCAACCCCCCTGTGATAGCTATCTGGTCAAAATAAGCAGCAAGGTCTTGATTCTCATCCCTTCTTCTCCAGCACGTGTTATAGAATCACTTAAAATCCTCAGTCTCCATTTCCTCCTCAATGTACAAACCCATACGCATAGTAAACTCCCTAAGAGTCAATCTCCTCCAGATGCCCCCAAGCTGGAAAAACATAGAATCCTCTTCATCATCATCAACCTCAGTTTTAAACTCCACACTAGCAAGGAATTCCCGAATGTATTCCGGAATGACCGGTTCAGTGATCCTAAACAACCTCAACCAAGCAGTACATGTGAAATCCCCATCCGTACATGTGAACTTGATCTTGCAAAACTTCCTCAATCTCCTACTAGCTCTTCCACTTGCCAAAGTACCGAATGCCTCAAAGTTAAGAGCCTCAGGTTGACTGATATCCTTTGCCATTAATTTCTCATATTCCTCCATGCACAGTTGCCTAATGCCAGCATTGGGGTGTCCCAAAAATCTAGGCTAATCTGCGGGATTGTTTGCACCTGAAAACAAGATAAGAGACAGTAAGTGCAGATCTTACTAAAGTCAAGTTACGGCGTAACCAACATACGAGTTACGCCGTAATTATAAAATTTCAATGGTTACGGTGTAGCTATGATATACTACTACGCCGTAATATCAGTAATATAGGTTACGGCGTAACTTAATACCCAGTTACGTCGTAACTTCCCCAGAAAACCAGCACCACAGATAGTTTGATTACGCTATAGATTACGCCGGAACCATCAATTTTTATCAAGGGTGAAAAGTTTCGATATATTTTTAACCTAATAGTGCTGAGCGACCGCGCCTAACCCACTAAGTTTGTGCTTGACCTAAAACCTTATTTTAATAAAGCCAAAACACCCAAATCAACCCCGTAGTAAAAGGACACGTATCAAAATAACATGGGGAAATTATCAAAACTATCAATTAATCATTCCAACATCAATAATTAATTCGAATGGGCAAGATCCCTAAAATATTAAAATAAAACCCTAATTGAAATAATCAAAAGAAATAAATCAAAAAGAGTGAAGATAGGTCTTACCAGCCATGAAGATGTATTAGATGAAGTGATATCAATGAAAAATTTTAAGAGAGAAAATTTTACTGTTTGTGAGGGCGGTGAAAGTGTGTGTAAAACCTAATTTTTATTCAGAAAGGTTTTTATATCGTTCCAATAGTTACGACGTAATTAGATGAATTGGTTACGCCGTAACCAATATTATTAGAAATTCGATAAGGTGTGAAAGGGTTACGTCGTAATCCCATTAAGGGTTACGTCGTAATTAATTTTAGTCAAAGGTCAGATTTTTATTCATAAATCTGATTCTATAGTGGTTACGTCGTAACTTCTGAGGGAGGTTACGTCGTAACTAATATGTCAAAAAGATTTTATTAAAAATTTTAATAAATTGCAAAATAGTTACGTCGCAACTAGATGAATTAGTTACGCCGTAACTAGTAGCGTCAGAATTCTAATAATATAATATTGTAATAGGAGAGATTAAAAACGTACCTTGTGGGAATGCTCAAATCTCTTAAAGAGGTAAATATGAAATACCTTAGATCTTTTCATTAACTACTCCCCGGCAACGGCGCCAAAAAGCTGATGTGCTATTTCATCCTACTTTTAATATTTATAAAACTTGAATAACTTAGGATAGACACATACTAACGGGCAGAGTACCCGATCAGATGTAGTAGAGCCTGAGGTAAATCCGAGTATCATCCCAAGAGAGCTGTGACCTTGAAAAAACTAAGATGATTAGATAAAACATAGGTAATATATGGGTAGACAAAACTGATGTAATTCTTAGGTGTGCAATTATTCTACTTACACAGACACCAGAAATTTAGGTAAAAGAGAAAGATAAATGAAGCTTAATAAAGAAAACAAATGAGAATATAATCCCTATACTAAGATTCAATATAGTGGTTAATTATCACCAGACTCCTTTGGTCGATTCATCATGGCCTATGGTTCTTATATTCCTCACCAAGATGAGCAGGTCACCCGAGATCATTCGGCAACCTAATAGCAGTCATTAAGCACCATATCTACTAGATCTAGACGGTGGGAACCCGGCCATTAGGAACTTAGATTCCCCCTAACCTCTTAAGTACCTCCACTTGATAAGTGATCCTTTGGTCGATTCGCACACGAAGAATGGTCGTACTATGGCCAATTCCTCCCACACTTCGCTATCTATCAGACTGGGGTCAGTTGGTCATATCTCCCAGCCCTTTAGATACTACCAAGCTTATAACACTACCAAGGCTAGCGATCTATGAAAATACTAGCAAATGTCTATAAAGAATTATAGAGAATAACAATAACATAAATGCAAACTTTAATTAATATCATGAACTCATAATATAAGATCTAGAAAAATATAAAAAGAATCCAAACTTGAATACAAAGGAAATTGTGGGCGAGAACTTCGTTATTCATGCTCCTAAACCATGCTTCTTCTTCTGTGTTTTGATCTCCCCAAACCCTAGAAGGTTTGGGAAAGGAGAGATATCTAATACTGATAAAATCATCGACTATTTATAGGCTTCAAAATAGTTACGGGGTAACCTAATTAGGTAGTTACGCCGTAACTTTCTTCAATCTTTAGTGCTTATCCATTTGCTACGGCGTAACTTTGTTCGGTGTTACGCCGTAGCTGCTATATTTCAGTGTAAATCATAGTTACGGCGTAGCTTAAGCTGAGAACTACGCCGTAGTCTTAGTTATCAGTCGTTACGGCGTAACCTGATCAGAGGATTATGCCGTAGTCATCGAAATCTTTAGTTGCGTCGTAACTGCATCACTTGGTTACGCCATAATTAAGAGAATACGTCTTGAAAACGTCCAATTGCAGCTTCCTTGCTTCCAATGCGTCCTGAAATGAAATAACAAGGAATAAGGATGTTTTCACTAATAATATATTCAAAATGTGATGATAAAGGGGGGGGAATTAATGCTTAGAAACTCAGGACTATTTGATGTTATCACAGTCCTAGTGTTGGGTAGTAGTTCCTCCTTTGTAATAGAACTCGGTATCTAGCCTTGTACCGGATAAAGTGTAGGCGACGTTGTGATAGGCTTGGTTCTACCTCATGGAAGAACCCGATGTCTAGCCTTGTACCGGATAAAGTGTAGGCGACGTTGTGAAGGCTTCTACGCCACATTAAGGAGCTTTTGTTTTGTAGTGCTTACGATCTCTCGAGTGGGGTACTCCGGGAATGGAGTAAGGCAATGAAGGTGTCCTTGTAGCCGAACCTCTATACCCGTGTCTTGGTTTTGTGTTTCTTTACTCTTTATCATTGCATTACTTACTTATATGCTTATCTAACAATATCCAACACACATACCAAATAGATTGACATAAGTCGATCTAAATAGTTTAAAAAATGGAGTTTTAATCAGTAAAACTATTCAACCCCCCCTTTTAGTTTTCTACAATTGGCATCAGAGCTTCGTTACCAAGTTTCTTAGAGTATATTGTACTTTAAAAACTTGATACGATCCATGTATGTTTGAAAACTACAAAGAAGAAAATTTTCTAAAAACAAATACTATGTTTTAAGAATACTCTTGTTGGATGTTGATTAGATGACAACATTAATTTTCTTACATCTTATTTTGTTTTACAAAATGCACTAAACTTTCTTATCATTTTGTTTGGTTAATCTCATAATAAGCAAGCCATCATGATTCCTTGGTAATAAGATAACCTTTTCAAAAAGTTGTCTAAATATATTACCAAGTAGATCTCGAAGAAACCGGAGTTGTCCATTGATAAAACTTGTCAAAAATAAGGGACACTCAAATTGCAATATAGGTATGACTTTCATAAATACTTATCTCTAAGTAACATTAGCAAAGTATGAGTATGCTTGCATGTCTTTAAATGGAAATTTATATGTTTATATTTCTTTTTCATTTATATAAATATCCGAAACATATTTATGTGATATACGTGGCTTCAGAAAACCTTTGTGCATACGTGTTATCATCCGTCTAAACCTAGGTATATCAATATGTGTTGTCTAAACCTAATTCCTAAAAATCAAATCTTTCTAAATATAAATAAAACAAAACACAAATCTCAAAAATTCCTTCTTCCTCATAAAAACCCCTCCGATCGTCAACTCTCACCAACAAACCCCATTTTTCAAATCTTCCACTTTCAAAAAAAAAAATCCTCGCATTAAAACTTCATCTTCTTCATCATCTTGCTTTGAGAAATAAAAACCAAGGTTGAAAAAATCGTGAATCGGTAGTGAGGCGGTCGACCCCCCTGTAGCTTGTAATCGGTCTAGGCGGGATTAATCGGTGACTAATCGGATTGGCATTTTTGGCAAGTTTTGGGTATTTCCGGCGAGTTTTGGGTATTTCCAGAAAGATTTTCCTTAAAAAAAATCTTGTAATAGATATAAACAGCGACTATAAGTGATTACATTTGTTCAGGGTTGCAAAAATAGCAAATCGGTGATAAATTGTATTGGCATTTTTGGCAAGCTTTGGGTATTTACGATGAGTTTTGGTATTCCCGACAAGATTTTCTTTAAAAAAACATCTTGTAATATATATAAATAGTGACTATAAGTGATTAAAACTAATTTACGGCGTGTTTAGGGTATTTGCAGCAAGATTTACAAGTTTTCGGCAAGTTTGACTATCGTTAGCCACCGTTGACCACGGTTGACCGATTTGTTTGAACGATTTAAAAAAATCGGCAAGGTCGGTGGCCCAGTAGCACCTAATTAGTGATTAATCGGCCTTGTAGACCTTTTTTTACAACACAATTAAAAACCAAGAAAGATCTTCATCTTCATGGTTTACATTGCCCTCGTGATCATCATCATCTCGCTCATCGCTCTCGTGTATCCCATGATCAAATTCTCTCATGGAGACATGTACTTTGTCTTATTGATCTACATTTGTATCATCTATCTGACCCTTTGTATTGCTCTAAGCATTGAAATGAAATACTATTAATATCGTAGTTTATCTCATTTCTTTTTTGCATAAAGTGTTTGTTGTTTTCTTTCGCATATTTCAAACCTCAACATATTTGAAATTACTAATGCATGCTTAAGAATTAACATTCGCTAAAACACATTCCACTTTATAACATAAAAGTTGCAAAAATTGATTCTACGTCAAAACCAATTTCTGTCAAAACTGCAGATCCCCGGATCCCTGGGTTTTAACTAGCCGGATCCCTTTTAAAAGGGAACCGGTAGATTTGGTGACAGACACTCATGCAACATAAAAACCATTTCATAAAACTTACCATAAAAGGAAAACCTCACTATAATATTAAAACAAAGTAAGTCAAATGTCATTGTTAATAAAAATAGAATAGTCAGTAAAAACATTAGGAGATCATATCATTTCAACATAACTCAAAAGAAGGATTAAAATACTTAGAAATATCATCAATCAAAAACGTTCTCACCCTTGAAGTTTTACTATGTACTAACATACTCATGTAAAATATTCATTCCATGTCTATAGGTTTCATCATGTCTCATGATTATGACTTCGATCATCAACTTACTTATGTGTACATTCCAAATATATCTCTTGAGCCTAACACACCGGGCAATCATGTTCGTGGGTTCAACAATCTTGTAACTCGTCACTTTCACGAAGGACGTGTTGTTGACTCACCTCTAATCTTCCAAGAAGGTATCAACACTTCATTCCGCACCATAGGACTAGAAGGTCTTCTCGGGATCAACGAGAAAATTTGTCCGCGGTTTATTTTAGAATTCTTCCGTCAAGTTGAACTCGTTCGTAACGAGGATCGTTCTCTCTCACTATGGTTTTGGATCAAAAACCAAAAGTTTGTTTTGACTCTTGAGCAATTTGCTTACATTCTCCGAATTCCAAATTATGGACAATTTGCTTTCACCGAAGATTGGTCACTTGATTCTCTCTTTAACTATCGTGAAGAAAACAGTCCATATTGTTCATACATACCCTCTCCTCAATTAATAACTCAACTTCTATGCACTCCTCAATCCAATTACTCAAATCCAAACATAATTTATACACGTGATCTCCGAGATGAGCTCAAACATCTCGCAGTCATTCTATGTGAAAGCGTTTGGAGTCTTACACGAAATCGTGATATACTTCCCGCATGTTGTGCTCACTTGATTTACTGTCTCGTAACTCAACAACCATACAATCTTGCCTACTTTTTCGCAAGGCGAATTGTAAACCTCCAAGGCAACAAGGACAAACTAATTCCATATGGGATGTTCCTAACACGCCTTTATCATCATGTCATGTACTATCACCCTCAATTTTAAAGCCCTCAATATATACTTGTGAACAAAATGATGGAACCTTTAAACACATCTCTCATCACTTCATTCTTCATTCCTGAATCATCAACTACTCACAATCCACTCGACGATCCATCAAACAAAAACGCATGAGCAAAATAGTTTTCTTTAATAAAATCAATCCTTAGGCTTTGTCTTTTCTTTACCTTTGTAACATGATCATATATATGAAATAAATCGTTTGTTGATCATTTGATGTTTTTACATGCCACTCTTACCATGCATTGCTTGTATACATGTATGGTTACTGTGGAAATCATTGGTTTCAGAATTTGAAACCTAGAGCAAAATTTTGCACGTGTTCTGTGAAGGAAATAGTCCCAGAAGCCGGATCCCTGGGCTATAACTAGCCGGATCCCTCAAATGAAGGATCCGTGGGATCCGAGTGGACAGAAATGGATTCTTAAACATCTTCACATCAATCCAAACTTCCAGACATTACTAGACTAGTTAAACATGATACATTAAGATCACTTAAGTCCCCATTAGGCTCAGATGATCCCACCCACTCATGGATGACTTAAGAACACATTAAAGGTGTTTTTGATTTATCACTTCTTCAAAACTCACCATATTTCTGCTCCAATATTCACACATTGTTCCTCTCATCTTAAAACACTTAGTTTGACATTTCCTCAATTTTAGTAAATTGATTTTAGTCATCTTGATCTTAAAATGGTCTAAAAACTAGTTTTTTCATTTCCTATAAATTTTAAGGAATTTTCTAAATTTTCCTTAAATCATCATCTGATCTCTAGGATCATTTGACTCCACTTGACATCCTAAAAATCTTAGTGTCATCCTTGATCACCCATTGGTGTTCATAAAAACCTCCATTTCTTTCCATAAAAGACATCATTAGCTACCCTCACTCATTACACTTGATCATTTAAGTCTCATATCATTTAAGACACCTGAGGAGACTGAAACCCACAAGATATGTAGGTACTAGACCTTACAAAACATCATCTTTCTTTTCCTTGGCTCCTGAGAGCCGGATCCCTAGGTTTAGCCTAGAGGGATCCCTCATATGAGGGATCCGTTGGAACCGGTTGCACAGACTAAACCAATCCTACTTAAGACAATCATTTCAAACCCTCTTTGTTAATTTGAACACTCCACATTGTCTTAAATGACTTCCTAGATCAGTACAACTCTGTAGCTCAATCTTGTGCATGCAAATCATTGCAATTTGAAGGATTTTTAATGGTTTAAGCTTTAATTCACTTACCAAATCTTTCTCTTTATAAATAACTTATGTTAGAACTTCCAAATCACCATTTACACACTCATTCTCAGTATCTAAAGCCTTCTCTTTACATATTTCCTTTCTACCATTTCACCATGACAAAAGCTCCTAGTGTTAACTCATCAACCAAAGAACCTCCCAAGAAAATTGCTCAGGTTGTTCCTGAAATCTCTTCAACCGAATCATCACCCGTTAAAGCCACAAACACTAGAACTCCCTCACAACCAACTCTACCACTCAAACCAATTCCTAAAAGTATTGTTCCCACAAGACAACCCTGGCCAAACACTACTATACCTCCTAAACCAAACACCCCTACTTCCACTAAACCATCACCTCTAGCACCTAAAGTTATCTCTTTCACCACTCCACTCTCATCACCGCACCTTTACAACTTAGAGGACTTGCCACTTAGGACATCTCATCCACCACCATTGCCAACATTTTCCTCAATTGAGAAAATGATGCAACAACAACCTTCTCACCAAAACTTTGGTGTTGAAACAACACTAACACCCATGTCCTTCTCTCCCTCACCCTCAAATGGTCCATTTTGGATTATGAGGAATCACCAAAATCATCAACCGGACCACATGGAAGTAGATACTTCTTTACCTCCACCATAAACACATATTCCACCACCTTCACCCTTAGTAGAACCACCTCCAACTTCATCAAACTTGCCTTCGTAAATCCCTCCATCCTTTGTGGAACCTCCACCTTCTTCATCCAACCTTCTTCATCCAACCTTCCACCTCAAACCGCTCCATTCCTACCACCACCATTCCCTAGCCATGACAATGATTGTTTTCATTGTCAACATGTTGAAGGATTAGTACATGAAGTACGTGATGAGCTATGTTTCATGTTCTATTACCTTCTCGAACGTTTCGATGAGGTCAACAAATCTAATCGTCCCTAAGCATAGGAATTCAAGTGGTGTTCTCCTCTTAGGCGTAACTTAGACTTGTTAGGAATCATACTTCGTGTTTGGATCATTTTATTAGTTTTAGAGCTATGTATATCATTTCTCTTGTTTTATTGAATGAAATTACATGTAGTATGCTATATATTTATGAGAATATGTTTGGTTCTATAATACATAACTCATTTGGATGTTTACATCATTTTTTTTACATCTACATTGCTGTCAAAAGAATGCAGGTACACGGTTCCCTCAAATTAGCCTAGACGGATCCCTTACAGGAAGGATACGTGGGATCCGTGCAACAGAAGCATATTTTCTCACTAATTTGAATCTCATTTGCAGGATACTATGCACCATATACTTGTTTTCTAACATTTGTTTTATAGATTTTCAAAATACACACGAAGACTTTGACACCCTCAACAAGGGGGAGCTTTTCGTCAAAGCAAAGCAATTGCAAAAATGCTTGCAATACTTTCACTTAGGTTTTCTATACTACTTGACGTCTTCCTCAAAAGGAAGCACTCATCAAGGGGGAGCTTTTCGTCAAAGACGAAACCATTTGCAAACATAATTGCAACACACTCGTTTAGACTTCCCAATTACTTGACGCCCTCAACAAAGGGGAGCATCCGTCAAGGGGGAGATAAGATGAGAATATTTCTCTTATCTTACTACTTATTTTCTCATTTTGTTATTTTTCACACGTTTTTCTCAAAACAATGTGTTAGTTTCTTTTCGACGCTCTTTTTTTTCGACAAAAAGGGATAGAAGATAGTAAAAACTACAATTCAAATTTTAACGAATTTTATTTTCTTCTTAAAATAATCTTATGTTTTGTCATCAACAAAAATGGGGAGCTTGTTAATACAAATAAGCCATAAAAACGTTTATTTGTATTTTACGATCTTATAATGTTTTGTCGATAACAAACGTAAAATCATTTTAATGAAACAAATAAAATACGTAAAAGGTTTGAGCCAATAGTTTACTAACACACTTTTACTAAACATATTAAAACTATATCAAAACATGTTTAGTAAGTAAGTTATATAAAACCAAAGACATTTTTATATAAACACTAACAAGTAATATTGTTTACATCTTATAGAAATGCATATGTATAACAACTAGTGTTTACATAATATAGAAATGTATATATACTTTGTATATATTGTAATGGGTATAAACCAAAGTCCATGACCCATGACCCATAACTCATGATCCATTGACTAGGTACAATGAATGTTGTTGGGTAAAAACCAAAGTCTATAACCCATACCCATGGAGCATGATGCATAACCAATGACCCATTGCATGACATCATGCATAAAGTCATGTTGGGTATTATCCATGATCCATGACCCAAAGTCCATGACCCATGACCCAAGATCCATAACCCAATGACTAGGTACATTGCATCTTGTTGGGTATCCATAATCCATTATCCATAACCCATAACCCAGTTTGCAACCCGAAATCTGGACTAAACAGACCCAGTACCTGGATCCCTGGTTTTGCACTAGCCAGATCCCTCTGGGGAGGGATCCGTGGGACAGTAGACAAGTTTTTGTCTATAAATAGTGAGCCATTTCTCTCTTGCTCACTACCACTTCACATATACTTTCTCTCAGTATTATAACATCTCTAACCTGTGATCCAAAGGATCATTCTATGTAGTTTTATTTTTGTGTGATCACCACCTCTTGAAGATGTGCAAGCTCAAGGTCATGAGTTGCTAAGCTTTGTAATCATCAAGACCACTGAAGTGTATCTTGTTGATAGTTCTTTCCTCCCTCTATAGAAGTATTGTGTTGAAGGCATTAGTGAAAGGTGCCAAAGGGTCGTGTCGAAGGCATTAGTGAAAGGTGCCAAGGGTGTACATTCGATATGATGAATCGATGTACAAGATAGATAGTTTGGGTTAAAGGATATTGACATCCTTCTAGTGTTGTAATAAGAAGTGTGTCTCCTTTGGGGTAGTTGTGTTGTGGTGTAGTGTTTTGTAGTAGTTCCTCCTTTGTAATGGAACTCGGTATCTAGCCTTGTACCAGATAAAGTGTAGGCGACGTTGTGATAGGTTTGGTTCTACCTCGTGGAAGAACCCGGTGTCTAGCCTTGTACCGGATAAAGAGTAGGCGACGTTGTGAAGGCTTCTCTGCCACATTAAGGAGCTTGTATTGTGTAGTGCTTACGAACTCTCGAGTGGGGTACTCGGGGAGTGAAGTAGCGCAAGGAAGGTGTCTTTGTAGCCAAACCACTATAAATACTCGTGTCGTGGTTTTGTGTTTCTTTACTCTTTATCTTTGCATTACTTACTTATATGCTTATCTAACAAATTCCAACACACATACCAAATTGATTGACATAAGTCGATCTAAATAGTTTAAAACAGAGTTTTAATCGGTAAAAATATTCAACCCCCTTCTAGTTTTCTACAAAATGAATGTGTTAAGTAAAGATTATGGTAAGTAGAAATCTTGTCTAATGAAACAGAGTATAAGGTTTATGTTACATACATATGGGTCATTTATTTCATAGGTTAGTTTAGAAAACTAGTAACATTTGTATTTTATTTACATACTTAGAGTTTAGAATTAATTATGTGTAGCAAAATTTGTATCATATAGTTTTATATACTTAATAAACTTATAATAAACTTTAGGTTATATTCCAATGGTAAAAAAAATGTGAATCCGGATTTTAGTTTTACTAATCCTCGTGTGGGTCCTAAGTTTAGGTATCAACCTAAAGCGCCTTCTCCTGAACCCAAGAAGGTGGATAATACAAAGAAGAAAGCCACTGAAGTGGCTAGTATGAGTGGGACGAAAATTGCTACATCTAATCCTTTTATCGCACTTAATATGATCGATACTGATGAATGTGACACTCCTACTGATGTAGTGGATTCTGGTAGTACAATGGAAGCAAAGGAGGTTGGGTCTCTTAAGACCGATAATGAATCACAAGAACCGCTTGTGGGTGATTCAATGGAAGCTAATAAAGTTGGTCCTACCCCTATTGTTGAGAAAATTTGGGAGTTTGAAAAGCTTCTTATTGATGGAAAAGTTACTCTTGTTGATGATGATGGTAATCCTATTAAAAAGGTTGATTATCCAGGTAATAAAAAGGATTTTCCGTCTACTTCTTCTCCTAAAAGGGTTAACCCATTCTCTAAGGTGGGAGAGATTGTTGACTCCGATAGTGATGAAGAGGAGGTTGTGAAAACTTTTGATGAGTCAATGAACCTATTTGGTGGTGGTCATGATCGTGAAGATGATTATGATGACTATGCGGATCATGTCTACGATCTTCCAGGGAATTTGGATGCTTATTATGACACGTATGGTATCAAGCTCCAAGGCCTTGGTAGGTAGTAATTTTGTTTCCATAAGAGTCTAATGTTATCTTTTGAGTAGTGGTTTATTTTCTTGTATAGAGAATAGGAAGTATCTTGTTATGTAAGTTTTCTGCCTATGTAACGAGCTGAGATATGGGATTCACCTATATCCTTTGTTCTTAAACGTTTTTTTGGAGTAATATATTTACCGGGTCTATGACCTCTTACCAAAAAAAAAAAAAAAAAAACTACAAAAACACTATTTCTTACATACAATTAATACATAATTGAAAACACCCCTTCACCAATATATAGAATTATCTAAGCACAATGTTCAAATACAATAATTTAATGCAAATACAAGTAAAATAACATAATTTACAGGTATTTAAAGCACAAACAAAACTAAAAAACAATATTCAACACATACAATTAATACACAATTTAATTCACTCATTCATCAAAATATACAAGTATTTAACCACAATGTACAATCTAATTAAGCTTCCAAAACATAAATATGAAATCCAGCAGTCCAAAACAAAATAACATTTGTTCGCCGAAAAATTTAGTCACAGGGTACCCATCGCCGCATCGCGCGGGTACCCTACTAGTTATATTAATAGTTACAAACACAATTGTTTATAGGATCGTTGACTTATTACTTATTATTCCTTAAAAAAGAATGGAAGAGGTGTACATTAATTGTTGTTTATTACTCTATCCACATACTCAACTCCTTAATGAATAATATCTCTAAACACTCCGTGAATCTACGAGTGTACAAGCTAGTTGATTAAATGTTAGAGTTCTCTCTTCTCTTACTAGTTATAATAAATGATGTAATTCCTTTATTATATAAAAGATTGAAATTAAACTTTTGTTTCCTTATGATTAATGAATCGATACCATTTAATAACGAATTTAATGTTGTGGTTTTACCTTTCATAATATCATGTTCTGTAAATCCTTTTCAACTTTAACTAACTGTGTCGTAATGATTCATATGTATGAAAAATGTTTTTTGAACACTAACGATGTAGCATATGAAGCCCGAGTCAAACACAGTATGAAAAATAAATTCATACTCCATTTTATCACTAGTAAAGGACACCTGAGACCTTCATAAGATGCGATGATCCTATCATTAACTCACAAACGATATTATTACTTATAATAGTTATTACATGCATAAGATTAACTACAAGTATTGGGGTCTGGCCACGTGCTGCTGCAAGCTTGTGAAACTTTTCCTGCACCCGGCATCTTAAAATACTTTCCATAATCAGGGTTCTTCGCGTAGCTACATAAACACGATTCTGATTCAGCGTGAAGACTATTGCAACATGGCGAATCTGGTGCTGGTGGTATATTACCGATTATCGATGGAAGGCATGAGATTAAATTTAACGGGTTACAATCCGCCATACCCACTTGCACTTCGACCATAAGAATGGTGCTAAGCATCATCACCATGATCAATGAAGCACAAAACTTCTTCATTCTGTAAAAATAGACTAAGAAAATTAAATAATGAGAGATGATATTGCTGAAAGGATTGTTATGATAATGCATGGATTGCAATGCTATTTATAGGCACTAAAGTTTATACGAGTGATAATCCTAGCCGTTTATTTTTAATCTAATGGTGTGAAAAGAAATCAACAAAATAAATTTGTCTTAATATACAAGCTTACAAAAATTAAAGATAAAGTTAATAAATTTTGTCATAAAGTTAATAAATGTTACATCTTCATGTAAGTGCCAAATTAATTAATACTTATGTAATACAAAATATAACAACCAATAAATATCTGATTTAATATCATTTACATACCAAACTTTATCTATATATCAAAAAACTAATCCTTACCCTGCATCTCCATTTGATCAAATAGATGAGATTAAACACAACATTTAACAAACCCATTTTTATTATATTTTTTAAATATTAATATCTCTTAAACCGTTAATCGTTTTTTTAACAAACCCATTTAATTATCTTTCGACAAACCTTTTTTTCTCGCTTTTTCACTTTTTTTTTTTTTTTTTTAATCCTCGTTGTTAAAAGTTGCATGAGAAATCAAAAGAGATTAAAGACTAATTTGAATAATTGTAATAATCACATGTGATTTTTCCAACACGCATCTCAATCACATATTATTTTTCCCACACTTGATCGTAATCACATGTGATTTTCATAAATAAACTACTTTAATATATAAAATCACATGTGATTTTATTAGAATATTCAAATTAGTGTTTAATCACATGTGATTTCTCATACTATTTTCAACAACAAAGAAAAAATACGAAAAAACATTACAAAAAGGTGAAAAAAACAAAGAAATTGTCGAAAGTATATCAAAGTGCATAGTTATAGAAATATAATTAAGTGCTTGTCGTGACGGTATAATTTTTTTGTCTAACGATTAACGGTTAATGAGATATTTAAATTATAAAAAATATGTAAAATATCAAATTGATTTTAATCTCCGTCGTTGGTTTCTTTTTAGATGAATGGTTGAGATGAATCATTCTGTATACAAGAAAAATTTGGTATGCAAAATAACTCATCTCTAAATATATCTACATAATATTGATAAGGATGTTGTTATTGTTATCCCGTATCACCCTTCTTGACTTTTTTACTCCCTATAGTGATAAGATAAGACATTTTTTAATCGTTTTATGATTCGTGTATTTTTTATTTTAATAATTTTGTCTTGTCAAACTTTATAATTTTACTCACAAATAATACACTTCAAACAATTGTATTAGATTCATATATTTTTGTATTATTTTACTTTTTTCAGTTTTTTTCGCTTATAGTCTAATTCAAGTACTTATTATATTTTTTTTTATGTTAATAATTTCTCTTGTCAAACTTATAATCGTACCTCTGATAATAACTTCAAAATAGAAAAGAAAAAAATAAATATATATATTCAAAATAATGATTTCGGCCCGCGTGTTGTTACGGAGTGTCTGTATACGACACTAGTTATTAGTTTTTTTTTATAACAAAGGAAGTGAAAATTCGAAAATGCGTGTTTATTTCCGTGACGGTTTATCAGATTTCATATTGATTATTGATTATGCATAAATGAACGTGAAACCAAAAAGGGGGGGGGGGGATGAACCTATCCCACTTTTAGATCTTAGATAAGATAAATATAAAATTATTACACGACATCGTATAAGTTCTTCTCAGCTATAGTTCATATAGGTAAAATACTAATAAAATTGCACAAAATCATTTTCACTCCTTCATGGCTTCAATTCGTGCTGACATGCAGTAGAGTTTCATTCCATAATGTGCATGTCGTATCTATATTAGAGTTACTGATGACAAATCTCGGCAATCTTAGGAATCAAAAACCTTGTCATTATGGTAGAAAATAAGGATATTTTTTCTTCTAATAAATCCCGAATAACTGCATAAGAGTATTCAAGTGCCAAAATTCTTTCTTTATACAACATAGGGGTGTACAATACATGTTCAACATGACTTCATTCGGTGCTCAACATCCATCTGTAACTCTACAATATCCTCTTGAACATTGACCATACCTAAAAATCGCTTAACAATGTTCACAGGACCAAATACAATCGCCCAAACCAATTTTTTTCAATTTGATTTTCAACTCTATCTTATTCGAGAAAAAGATGTTTTTGTAAAGCATTATGGACAATCCCTGCCTCATTGCAACAGTTCCATCAAACGAGTCCAAAGCATTGTACATATAACGTCAACTTAAATATTTTTTCCTACATGTGAAGCAACTAGCCTTCCAAATTAAGTGGCAATTAAATGGAGCACCCACTGAGCATAATATTTTAATCCGTGGCACGGACCTCATCCTCTTCTCCAAGGGCTTTTTTTGCCCTAAACAATAACATGATGACCATTAAGATCGTTAGGTAACTTAGCAGCGTAAGTCCTAATTATCTGGGGGTCCCGCGTACATCTTAAATGAGCTTCCACCCCCATTAACTAAAGTTCCTGTAGGTTTTCACTACCAAAAAACACTAATATTAGTGTTTTTTGTTAGTGCACTAATATTTAAATTAAAATGCACTAACAAACAAAAAACACTAATATGAAGTAACAAAAAACACTAATATAAACAAAAAAACACTAATATTTAAACATATTAAAACCTGTGGGTATAATTTTTTTGTCTAACGATTAACGGTTAATGAGATATTTAAATTATAAAAAATATGTAAAATATCAAAATGATTTTAATCTCAGTCGTTGGTTTCTTTTTAGATGAATGGTTGAGATGAATCATTCGGTTTTTTATTAGTGCACTGAACAATAACATATTAGTGCACTAACAAAAAACACTAATATGAAGTAAAAAAAAACTACAAATACTACAAATAAATAACTAGAAATGCCATTGTACATTACCCTATAGCATTTTCACTACCCGTCACAGAAAAATGAAACTACAATGTACATGAGTCAGTGTAGCAAGCTAGAGAATAAACTAAAGGCATCGCGGGAGGTCCCATTCCCACAGAAAAATCCAGTTGCACACCAACTCACCGTAATTAGGTTGCCCAAACCAAAAAATGCGTTACCTAAAACATTGATCATACTCCATTTAGAATACACACGACATGTAAAATGGGCACACTAACACTGGAATAAGGAGGAGAGCAGAAACCGACTTAAAAGTGTTTCAGCAAGAGTACCAAGAAAGCTCTTATCACAACAAAATTTGATTGACACATACGTTGTTTAAGAATGGACACAAATTGGATAACAATGAAGTTGTTTAAGCATAAACAAAATTCAAATGGAGGAAATTCGTTTCCATGAAACGGATTAATAGTGTAACCCAACAAATCCACTTTACTAAAAACTGTAAAACAATGTACTAATTCAAAGTATAATTACCACGTTCTCTTGGTCTTTTTATATTTATTTGAAAGCATGTAGAATTCCAAGTTTTGAGTGACTTATATTTTGTCATGGAAAAAGGTCTGTTGTTCATCGATTTCTTACATCCTCCTCACCCCAACGCTAACATGAGCAACTGACGTTTCTTGGTTACTGGTATTACAAAACACACCAATGTATTAACACTTGTACCAAGAATATCTATTTGTAGCCTTAGACATTGAACTGGGCACAAAACATAGATAGACTTTTATGTGTTATAGTTTATGACGTGACCAAATTAATACAAATCGGATGACCAACTTATCATAGCCAAACAAATACTATCTAAATACATTTTCAAAAACACTGTATGAAGTATGCAGAAAACTGTATTACCTTACCTCAATGTTATATATTATAATTAAAAGTATTAGTGTTAACCTGCACCTGGCCTGTGCACAGACCTCCAATGATAAAAACATCAAAGTAAGGTTGAACATAGAAGTTATGGTATAAGAATGCTCACCACTCCCATTCATGTTGAGACTGAATCGTAATTCCCAAAGTCCAATATCACATAATCTGTCATTACACACATCGACACAATATAGTCATCAGTTTCCCTACATCGCAAGATTTCTTTTTTGTATAACGTAGATTTGCAGAACACATTAGTTTTTATTGTATTACATCACTATTATTGTTGGGTTTTAAAGATACTACTGCTTTTTGAAGAATCAACTGCTTATAGAATTCCTAGAGAAAAGTTCTAGGTGTTAACTACTGCTAGTATAATTGAAACTGCTGCTGGTATATTCTACCTACTGCTAGGTGTTGCTGGAAAGAATCAAAGGAATACGCTAAGTGGTAACTGCTGCTAGACTTGGAGAAACCACTGCTAGAGTAAAGTATCTGCTACTGAAGATTGAAGTACTGCCAGAGTATATGTATCTACTGCTAGTTATGTCAAGCTACTGTTGGAGTCTTAGAGTCTGTTTTGTATTTATGGAATGACGCGTTCCTATTATGTAGTATTAGATAAGTATAGAAAATATACGATTGTATAGGAAGTGATTGTAACCTAGTAGGACTCCTTAGCATATAAAAGGAGATCCTAGGTCATTTGTTTAGATATATGTTTAAGGCGGCTTCAAGGTTGTAAACCCTAGTGATATCAAGATCACTCGTATTATTATTCTAATAATATTGAAGCTTTTGATTATTATTCATTGTGTTCTTCTTATTCTATAAGTGTTATATTCCGCGTGATACTTAAAGAATCAAACAGTTTCTTATACATAAGCTATCAAAGATCTATATTTACAAGGTGAACTGGGATCAACAAGTGGTATCAGAGCTTGTGTGATCAAGAATCTGTTACAACAAGAAGAATACTACTGCAAAACTGTAAAAGATAGACTCTACAAATGCTTTGACACACAACAGGGTTCCCATGTTCAAACCAAATGAGTATGAAATGTGGAAGATGAGAATTGAACAACACATTCAAATGATTGATATTGGCCTCTGGGAGGTGATTGTAACTGGCAACACTGTTCCGATTAAAGTCAGAACAGATGGAAAGATTATCCCTCTTACTGCCACAGAGGATATAGCCAAAAGAAGATTGGAGATGAAGGCCAGAACTATTCTCATGATGGTCATTCCAGATGAGTATCAGTTATCCTTTAACTCCATTAAAGATGCTAAGCTTTTGATGGATGCTCTAGAAAAGAAGTTTGGAGGAAATGAAGCTACAAAGAATAGCAAGAAGAATCTTCTGAAGCAGCAATATGCCAACTTTTTTTCCTCAAGCACTGAATCCTTTGATGAAATCTGCAATAGATTGCAAAAGCAGGTAAGCCAATTAGAGCTTGTGGGAGTGACAACTGAACAAGAAGACTTGAACCAAAAGTTACTGGCTAGTCTTCCATCTGAATGGGACACACATGCTATTGTGTGGAGGAACAAGCCAGAATTGGAGAAATCAAGCTTGGATGATCTTCGCAATAATCTGAAGGTCTATGAGGCTGAAATGAAACAAAAGTCAAGTTCAAGCACATGTTCAAATAACTTGGCATTTGTTTCATCCAATAGCATTAGCAACACAATGGTTGATATTCCTAATGCTAAGGAAGGAAGTGCTGCTAGTGTAATGGGAAGTGCTGTTGGAAGTGAGAATTTGAATGATGCTGCAGTGTGCTCCTTCTTTGCCAGTCAAAGTTCTGTTACTCAACTGGCAAATGAGGACATTCAACAGATCCATTCTGATGATGTTAAAGAGATGGATCTTAGGTGGCAAATGACCATGCTTACTATGAGGGCAAAAAGGTTTCTTCAGAGGACTGGAAGGAGCCTGCAAATGACTAGTACTAATAAGGTGGGCTTTGACAAGTCCAAAGTAGAGTCCTATAACTGCAAAAAGAAAGGTCATTTTGCAAGGGAATGCAGATTCCCAAGGTCTCAGGAGAACAGGACAAGAGAGGTGGAAAGAAGAACTATTCCAGTTCTGGAGACTTCAACAACTGCCTTGGTGTCCTGTGATGGGCTTGGTGGCTATGACTGGAGTGATCAAGCTACAGAAGGCCCTACTGACTTTGCCCTCATGGCATACTCTTCAACCTCAAGTTCATCAAATTCTGAGGTATCCTTTGAATCATGTTTTTATAAAGATGATTATAATAAAGTAACAAAGGAACTTGATGATTCTAAATTATTACTTTTAGGTTATAAAGAAGGTCTGAAATCAGTAGAGGCTAGATTAGAGTTTTTCAAATCTAATGAAACTGTTTTATGTGAAAAGATTAGAACATTAGAGGTTGAAGTATACCTAAGAGATCAGACCATTAATGAGCTTAAAACTAAATTAGATCAAGTTCAAACAGAAAAGGAACAAGTTCAAGAAGAAAAAGATGGTATTAAATTACATGTTAAAAGATGGGAAAATAACTCTAAAGGGGTAAACATGATAGATACACAGATTTATAATAGGATGAAATGTATAGGATATAAAAAGGGAATAGGTTATAATGAAGTTGCACCTCAGTGTTTGGAAATTTTTGTCCCCCTATGCCTGATTTGCCTTTTTCAGGGGAAGAAAAGAGTAAGGATACCAATAAGGAAAAGGTATCTGAAAACCCTAGAGATAAGAATGATAATGGAGGAAAGTCTAGATTGGCTAGAAGAGAGTGCAAGGCACCAGTGATTGAGGACTGGGTATCTGATGATGAGGATGAAGATAGTGTCAAGTCTAAAGTCCTAAATAAAGCTGTCTCTACCACTACTGTTAGAGAAAATGTAGAGACAGTAGAGTCTTGTAATAAAAACACTCCTAGAGGAAATCAGAGGAACTGGAACAATTTGATGTATTATAGATTAGGAAGTGATTTTATTATGAATAATAAACCTTGCTTTACTTGTGGAAGTTTTGATCACTTGCATTATACGTGTAAGAATAATTTAAAAGAAAAGGTGACAAAACCATATTGGAACTATGCTAAAAAGGTGAATGTTGGGTTCGTTAATTTGAGTTGATAATGGTAAAACTAATAAGCTACAATATGACAAGAATGGAACTTGAAGGACTAAAGATGACAATAGAAGAATCATCATTTAATGTGAATATTATAGGATATCTTCTATATGTTTTAGTTTATTTAGTCATTAATTCCCTGTAAACCTAATCTCTAGTATATAAAGAGATGTAGGTCGTTTAGTTTATGTGTGCACAAGATATGTAGTCGACTAGTTAAAGGTGTGTGTGTCTAGGCGTTTGGTTGCTTATGAAAACGCCTATGATTAGTTGTGTTTAGCCCCAAGGTCTTTGATCCTGTTATAGTTAGGTAACCGTACTACCTTGATCATGTAGTATTGGGGCTTATGGTGTTTGTAATAGTGTAGGAGATGATGACGAAGAAACCTTGTTCAATAACAATTATGTTTTGATGTATTCCGCTGCGTGCTATTGTTAATTGTTATTGTGATCCTAGATAAGGTCTAAACAACCTTGAGCATCGATTTTATCAGGTGGTATCAGAGCGGGTTGCTCTTGATATCTGGGATTTCGCAAGGTTTCTTGAAGAAGAAGAAAAATTCGAAGTTGGTTAAAAATTCGTAACTTTCTGCAGGACAGTTTTGCAGAGACGATAACTTTTTCGTCAACTGTGGGATCGGGGCGAAACTTTTTCTGGAAGGTCTCTATATAAGCATCTAACTTTTCACCAGAGGGATCTTCCATCTGAGCTCTCAATTGAAAGATATAGTCTGTCGAAAATGGCTGCAGAAAAAGGTATACAATTTCGAATTTTAGGGTTTTATTTCATGGGTTTCGTTTTTAATGGATTTTCTTATTCTGATTCATCATGTAAATCAGTTTTTTAAGGATTTTTGTGATATCTAACTTCCTAAAATCATAATTCTGTTGATTTAATTCACTAATGGAAGTTGGGTTTGAATGAAGAAGAAACCCTAAACGAATTTGAGAATTGGTGGTCTTTCAAATTCCTCTTTGACTATGGTATATTCTGTGGATTCGATGGATATATTGCTGCTAGCTCATGGTTCACGTAATGAAACGAGTAGATTGTTTAGTTATGTGCTGATGAAAACAGGTGCTCGTTTGTTTCTAGGTTTTGGTTATTATACTTGTTCAATGTTTCAAACCCTAATATTGGTACAACAGATAGGCCTTTCATGAAAGCTTCAAAGGAAAGCTTGTGATGCGATTAGCTTAGCCCTAATTTCTGTTTTGGGGAGAGAGAGTTCAAATTGCTACTGTTCTTGTCATTTGAACTACTGCTACGCATTAGCAACTGCCACAATCTGCTGCTAGTCTGCTGTAACCTGCTGCTGCGTTTCTCCATATCACGTTTGTACTACCATGATGTAAGTTAGTACTGCTTTCATGACACTTAGTACTCTTCGCATTGGTTAATACTGTTAGTTGTTTAGAGTTTGTACTGTTCGACTTTCACTTAGTACTAGTCGTTATATTAGTACTGTTCCTTCAACATTAATACTACCAAGATATTTTGGAGCTGCTCGTATGTGCTACTATGCATTGATATGATTGGTAGTGATGGATGAAAGGTTGTTGCCCAGATTCATACTCGAAGCATGTTGAGCTTTTGCGAGTCGAGAGTATCGATACTGATTGATGTTTGTGTGGGAATGCTCATGCATATCGTATAGCAATTTTAAATGACCACTGACATATGCAAATCCTTCCTCGTACTATACTTAATTCTCATAGTATGATATTAATTGGTCGGTGGTATATAATTTAAATGTGCATGTGAATGGCTTGATAGTTTTGACTTTCTTTCAAGTGGCTTTGACCTGGTACATTATGAAGTTAAGGAACTATTATTGTGAAGGGTATTGGATCATGGTTCACTAACTTGAAGCAACTGGTTATGACGGTATATAATGTGATAAGTGGTTGTGAAAATTATTCTTGAAAGATTTGTTTTATTACTATCTTGTATATGGTGTTTTGTGATTCGTGGTTAAATATGGAGTTGTGGAAAATACACACACAAGAGATTTTTGTTTGTACTACTAGGCGTGTCCGAGAAAACTTCTTTGTACTATTAGCTATATCCGAGAAAGGAGTTAGTACTGCTAGTTTCGTCTGATATCAGACAACACTAGGCATGGATCTTGGACACTGAAGGTTATGGATCTCAGATGACACACACTGTTTGAATTTTTGGAGTTTGGTTTTTATGTTCTTAACAGGTTTAATGGCTCGTTCTTTTTGCATAATTGATTACGAAGAAAGGCGTTTATCACCTATTTGAAGATGAAGTGGAATTATTTGAGTTTTTGTTTTATCATATCTTAAAGTGGGTGTTACACTTTTAAGGTAACTTGTTCGTGCGTTCATGTGTGACAACGAATTTACGAATAGTAGATGAAGTTTTTCGTCAAGAGATTGCGATCTCCCTATACATCAAGATTGGGTATACGTTCGATGTCATATTTTGTGCAAGATATAAGACACAAGTTTGGATTGTTCTACTTCAGCATCAAGATGGTTATACTTGTTTTTCTTCATCAGTAATCATTACATAGAGCCTACATTCTTCAAATGGTTAACATATGGGTTTCAGGGGAAGCTTAATGTTTAAATGTTTAACCATTTATATGCTACATCGAGGTGAAGGTTTTTGCAACTACTTGTTAGTATTTTACTGTTGGTTCGGATTTCTTTTGCCTTAATTTCGTTTATAGTACGGAAAACTTCATGGAGGGTATCTTGAGGCATTGGAAAGATGGATTAGTCGCATAATATTGATTCGTGGTTTTGAAGATCAAAGTTGCTTCTACTTAGCTTCTCCTAGTGGATAATGGCAAAAAGGGGAAGAAGAGTCTACTTGAAGATCCTTGATGGTATAACATGGCTTAAGGGGAAGTTTCATTCATCGTTTAGTTTTGCAATTATCAACTAGGGGAAGATTGTTGGGTTCGTTAATTTGAGTTGATAATGGAAAAACTAATAAGCTACAATATGATAAGAAGGAACTTGAAGGACTAAAGATGACAATAGAAGAATCTTCATTTAATGTGGATATTACAGGATATCTTCTATATGTTTTGGTTTATTTAGTCATTAATTCCCTGTAAACCTAATCTCTAGCATATAAAGAGATGTAGGTCGTTTACTTTATGTGTGCACAAGATATGTAGTCGACTAGTTAAAGGTGTGTGTGTGTCTAGGCGTTTGGTTGCTTATGAAAACGCCTAGAATTAGTTGTGTTTAGCCCCAAGGTCTTTGATCCTGTTATAGTTAGGTAACCGTACTACCTTGATCACGTAGTATTGGGGCTTATGGTGTTTGTAATAGTGTAGGAGATGATGACGAAGAAACCTTGTTAAAAACAATTATGTTTTGATGTATTTCGTTGCTTGTTATTGTTAATTGTTATTGTGATCCTAGATAAGGTCTAAACAACCTTGAGCATCGATTCTATCAGTGAACCATTCTAATTTTGCTAATACAACTCACCCAAATGCTCAAAATTCATTTGTTCTAAAAGCAATTTTGATGAGATCAGGATTGAAAAATATAAATACTGTTAGATCTGTATCTACTGCTACCACAAGACCCATAGTGAATGTTGCCCATTCAAAAACATGTTTTTCAAAAAGGGCACATTCAACTATATTGAGACCCATTCAGAGAAGAACAACATTTCTAAACAACAGGAATAACCATAAAGTAAATACTGCTAAGCCAAATTTAACTAAGAATGTTGTTATGGGTAATAAGGGAAATGCTGTAAGGGCCTCAGCATGTTGGGTTTGGAGACCAAAGACCTATGATTTAAGCAATGTCTCCAAAGACAACAGTGCATCATATGTATTTCAAAGATTTAATTACATAGATGCACAAGGCAGATCCAAGTCTATAATGGCTTGGGTCCCTAAGAGAAACTAATTCTCTTATTTTATGTGCAGGGCAATCCACAGGTGTACTTATTGGACAGAGGTGTGATTGACAGTGGATGCTCTAGGCACATGACAGGCAACATGTCATATCTTTCAGATTTTGTGCCTATTGATGGAGGATATGTCGCCTTTGGTAGCAACCCAAGGGGTGGAAAGATCACTGGGAAGGGAAAGATCAAAACTAGTTCTCTGGACTTTGAAGATGTATACTTTGTCAAAGAACTCTAGTTCCATCTCTTTAGTGTGTCACAAATGTGTGAAAAAAAGAATAGTGTCCTTTTACTGACATTGAATGTATAGTCTTGTCCCCAAAATTTAAGTTGGTTGATGAAAGTCAAATCCAGTTAGAGTACCAAGGACATAAAATATATACAGTGTTGATCTAAAGCACATGGTTCCAATGGGAGGTTTGACTTGCCTATTTTCTAAGGCCACATTTGATGAGTCTAGACTATGGCATAGAAGGCTGGGCCATCTGAACTTTAAAACAATGAACAAACTTGTGAAGGGAAATCTTGTCAGGGGACTAACTTCCAATCTTTTTTGACATAAATGAAAACTGTGTTGCTTGTCAGAAGGGAAAGCAGCACAGAGCCTCTTGTAAGACCAAGACTATGAGCTCCATCAGCAAACCTTTACAAATTCTTCATATGGACTTATTTGGACCTACCTTTGTTAAGAGTTTGATGAAGAAAATGTACTGCCTAGTTGTCACAGATGACTATAGTAGATTCACCTGGGTTTTCATTTTAGCAAAGAATGATGAGACTAGTGGAATCCTTAAGGCTTTTATAACCAAAGTAGAAAACCTAATTGATCTAAAAGTTAAAATAATAAGGTGTGACAATGGGACTGAGTTTAAGAATCAGGAAATGTACTAGTTCTGTGAAGTGAAAGGTATTCAAAGACAGTTTAGTGTAGCTAGAACTCCTCAACAAAATGGTGTTGCAGAGAGGAGGAATAGGACACTTATTGAGGCTGCTAGGACTATGCTTGCAGATTCCAAATTACCAACAACCTTTTAGGCTGAAGCAGTAAATATTGCTTGTTATGTACATAATAGAGTTTTGGTAGTGAAGTGTTAGGTCACTAGTTTTACAACACAAGCTTATAAGAGAAGAGATAAGGCGATTGAACAAGTAAACCAAACACACACACACAAGTATACTAGACCGGTTATGCGTAGAGTGTAGTGAAAGAGAAAACTTGAACAACCAACCCTCAAATGAGGGTTTACAATAGTTTATATAGGCAAGGAGCTAGGGCAACACTCCCTCTCCTTCCCTATTCCTTATTGGGCTTGGGCCTCAGCTTATGGGCCTTCTACATAAGCTGGACCTTAAACAAACATAAAGGCCAGAATAAAGCTACCTATTACATATGAAATATAAATACTTGAAATACTGTTTAGGAGTGATTCCAACAATCTCCCCCTCAAGTATATATGAATGTAAACGGTGAAGGCGTTGATGTAATAGTAGCGGTGACGCCTTCTGACATTCTTCTTTCTTGTGAGAGGAATTGTCTTGATTCGAACAATCTCTCCAGTGTAGAGAGATCGTTATCTTTGAACGGTTAAGCTTCGACGTCATCTTTAACTTTGTTCTTTGATCATTTGTTCTTTGTGGTGAAAGTGATAGTATGTTGTTGTCTGCATCAGTCTGCCTCAGGTCTGCTTCGCTGCTCCAGTGTCTCCACGTCATTCTTCAAC
>BPTQ01000008.1:21388723-21519064 GCA_019973895.1 Chrysanthemum seticuspe
AGAATTGCAAGGAAATAGAGGAAAACTAAATTTGGGTGTTATGTGACAAATGTTACTAAGGGCTTATGGTTTTGTTCTTATAAAGCTTTTAGTGGCATTAAGTTTGGTTGTTATGTTATAAATGTTACTAAGTTTTAATGGGTTTTTTCTTTAAAAACTAACGGTATTACTAAAATACCGTTCTCTTTTCAAACTCATATTAACCATTTACTTATGAAATTTGTTGTAAGTGTTGGGTGGTCTAGGTGTTGGATAATATTTTTGAGGTTTTCCTTTTTAACTAGTACGATCTACATAAAACCTTTGCCCACTTTCTAAACTATTATTTTTTACACAATACTTATTTTAACCAATATTTCGAGAAAATCTACCAATACTTAAATTCCAATCTTTTAGTCTAGGCCATTCCAACCTTACCGGATCTGATTTTCTAACCTTAAATTCATAACCATCTAAAAGAGCTTTATAACCAATTTTATTCATAACACATTTTTTATTATCAAATCTTTCACCCGTTTCCAAAATACATCTAGCATGATCAATTTTTCCTTTTGGAGTTTTTATAATAGGTTGTGGATCTGGTGGGTTGTGAATGTTGTTTAAAGTATTCATTTACCAATTATACTCAAACTTTTCTCTTGCCATAAAATCATTATGGCAATCAAAAATTTCTTTTTTGGGTAATTTTGAATCATTGTAAATATTGTATTGTTGGTTTGAATTACGGTGATTTTCGAAATATTCTTGTTTTGGTATTCGGGAATCATTGTAAACAGTGTATTGTGGGTTTAAATCAAAAGGAGATAAAGGAACGTTAAGATCTATACCCAAAGAACTAGAAGAAGAAGGATTTCCCACAGAGCATTGCTCAATCTTTTCAATAAAAATAGTATGTGGCGTACCTTTTCCTTTGCAAATTTCGTTTGTGTAAAATCTCACATCATCATCGTCTACAATGTGGACACACTTTGTACCAACTTTGTACGTAAACATGAGGTTGCACGTATCGTTAAACTTGTACTTTTTCTTCACAATAGCTACCAGTTGATTGTAAGTAATATTTCTTAAGGCAAACACCAAAAGTCACATCTCCGTAAACGAAATATACACTAAATTCAGTAGCCGATTCTCCCATTTCTTTTGAGTGAACAATCTAATTCTTTCAAATAAGTACATTAATATATATAGCTCTTTGGTGTAAATTATTTATGTTAGTTGTATGATGTAAAGTAAATGTAGTATTTAAAGTTAGTAGATACTCGACTACTCGACCGACGGTTACTCGACCTATAGTAATTAATTGTACAAATTTAATATGCATTTAATATTGCATCTACTACATATGTGTGTTAGTTGTGAATTTAAATGATATGAATAAATGTAAGTTTGGTTGTAAAACTTAATGAAGTAATTAATGCACTAGATACTCGACTACTCGACCGACGGCTACTCGACCTATGGTTGGGTAGATGTAGTAATTGATTTTACAAATTAATACGCATTTAATATTTCATCTACTACATATGTGTGTTACTTGTGAATTTAAATGATATGAACAAATGTAAAACTTAATGTACTAATTAATGCACTAGATACTCGACTACTCGACCGACGGCTACTCGACCTATGGTTGGGTAGATGTAGTAATTAATTGTACACATTAATATGCATTTAATATTGAATCTACTACATATGTGTGTTAGTTGAGAATATTAATGATATGAATAAATGTAAAACTTAATGTATTAATTAATGCACTAGATACTCGACTACTCGACCTATGGTTGGGTAGATGTAGTAATTAATTGTACACATTAATATGCATTTAATATTGAATCTACTACATATGTGTGTTAGTTGAAAATATTAATGATATGAATAAATGTAAAATTTAATGTAGTAATTAATGCACTAGATACTCGACTACTCGACCGACGGCTACTCGACCTATGGTTGGGTAGATGTAATAATTACTTGTACACATAAATACACATTTAATATTGCATCTAATACATATGTGTGTTAGTTGAGAATATTAATGATATGAATAAATGTAAAACTTAATGTATTAATTAATGCACTAGATACTCGACTACTCGACCGACGGCTACTCGACCTATGGTTGGGTAGATGTAGTAATTACTTGTACACATAAATGCGCATTTAATATTGCATCTACTACATATGTGTATTAGTTGTGAATTTAAATGATATGAATAAATGTAAAACTTAATGTAGTAATTAATGCAATAGATACTCGACTACTCGACCGACGGCTACTCGACCTATGGTTGGGTAGATGTAGTAATTACTTGTACACATTAATATGTATTTAATATTGAATCTACTACATATGTGTGTTAGTTTAGAATATTAATGATATGAATAAGTGTAAAACTTAATGTAATAATTAATGCACTAGATACTCGACTACTCGACCTATGGTTGGGTAGATATAGTAATTACTTGTACACATAAATACACATTTAATATTGCATCTACTACATATGTGTATTAGTTGTGAATTTAAATGATATGAATAAATGTAAAACTTAATGTAGTAATTAATGCACTAGATACTCGACTACTCGACCGACGGCTACTCGACCTATGGTTGGGTAGATGTAGTAATTACTTGTACACATAAATACGCATTTAATATTGCATCTACTACATATGTGTGTTTGTTGTGAATTCAAATGATATGAATAAATGTAAAACTTAATGTAGTAATTAATGCACTAGATACTCGACTACTCGACCGACGGCTACTCGACGTATGGTTGGGTAGATGTAGTAATTAATTGTACACATTAATATGAATTTAATATTAAATCTACTACATATGTGTGTTAGTTGAGAATATTAATGATATGAATAAATGTAAAACTTAATGTAGTAGTTAATGCACTAGATACTCGACTACTCTACCGACGGCTACTCGAAAACCTAGCCTATAAATACCCATTCAAGTCACATACACAACTCATATACTCAACTCACAAATGGATTTTCAAAAATGTCACACAAAGATTTCTCTCAACAATTCCCTAGTCCACCACAAAATGAGCATGTTTTTTACGATTCACCTGAATATGTCTTCCCGGTATTCACAAATGAATATGAAGTAGCAAACGTTCAACCGCAAGTTCCGTTACCGGTAATCCCAAATGAAAATGAAGCGGCAAACATCCCACTTGAAAACGAGCCGGCAAAAAACCAACCTTTGGAATACGATCCCAATCCGTTTGGGTTAACTGAGGATCAACTTCGACAACTTGAACAAGATATGGAAGTACTCATTGAGTTTGAACTAGCTGAGGAACGTGAGGAAGCTGCTCGTAGAGAGCAGGAACAACGAGAATTTGAATACTGATGGGAAATGGGGCTTGGACCTGAGCAATCATATACTTCTAGTGACGAGGGTTGGGTCTCGGATGATTCCTTTTTTTAATTTGTTGTTTTATTATGAGAACAATGTATTTCATGTCCTATCATCTAATTTCATGTCTGTTAATCTAGTTGTACAAGTAATTACTACATCTACCCAACCATAGGTCGAGTAGCCGAGTATCCAGTGCATTAATTAATACATTAAGTTTTACATTTATTCATATCATTTAAATTCTCAACTAACACACATATGTAGTAGATTCAATATTAAATGCATATTTATGTGTACAAGTAATTACTACATCTACCCAACCATAGGTCGAGTAGCCGTCGGTCGAGTAGTCGAGTATCCAGTGCATTAATTAATACATTAAGTTTTACATTTATTCATATCATTTAAATTCACAACTAACACACATATGTAGTAGATTCAATATTAAATGCATATTTATGTGTACAAGTAATTACTACATCTACCCAACCATAGGTCGAGTAGCCGTCGGTCGAGTAGTCGAGTATCCAGTGCATTAATTAATACATTAAGTTTTAAACCAAAATTTCGAATTAATGTATAGTTGATGCACATTTCGAATTAACAAGTAAATTTGTTATATGTAAATACTAAATTTTTGAATTAATTGATTTACTACAACATAAGTTATACTACAACCAAACTAGTAACTAGACATAAGTTATACTACTACATTCGTTAAATGAAAATACATTGGATCAAACCCCAATGGTTACATAAATATTCCACTTCCAGTACCACCATCACCGTTGCCACTTTCAAGAACCTCATCGTTGGATAAAACCTTGACCAAATTTTTGATTGTGATGTTAAGATAATGATTGCCAGATTGTTTTGGAGAAAATACAGAAACATTTTGAAGTATCAAGACAGTTCCGACGGTAAATTGGTTTTTAAACCTCTCATCATTAACAACTTTGTGATCTATTGAACCTGACATAAACCCTGAAACGTCTTTCAATGTTACTTTTAGATCACCCAAAACATTCGGAGTACAAGACTTGATTATAGCAACAACCTTTTCAAGTTTCCCTTTTTTAAGAAATTTTTTTATATCGGCAAAACAACCAACAATGATCCCGCCATCAACATTCATAAACTCAACCGCGTTAACCCATGGACCACTTTTAAAATCCGAATCCTCAACCAAATCGTCAACAACTTTCCTAATAAACTCCTGTGTGATCATTACACCATCGTCCACACCATCCCGAATACCTGCAGGACCGGGTATTTTTCTAACAGGATTTTCGAAATAATTATCAACTTGAGAGGATATTGTGTTTTGTGTTGTGGCGGATAATCGGAGATCAGAGTCGTCTATATCAAGTAATTCTTCCCACTCGTAATTTGGTGGTGAATTCATTGCATAGCTTTTAAGGTTTGGTAATCTTATCACATGTTTCTCACCTCTATTTATATAATTATCATATACCCCATCACATTAATTATATTATGTGTTAGTTGGGAAAAGGTTAGTTGTTGTAACTAATACATCAATATTAATGTAATCAATTAATAGGTGTTAGTTGTTGTAGTTAATACATGTTAGGATACTCGACCATCAGCTACTCGACCACTCGACTTTGAATTAGATCTATTATCCATCAGCTAATATCCAATCAGATCACTATATTAATCCTTTTTTTTTGTTATTTACACACTTCATTTGTGTTTGTTCACTAATACTAGAAGAATTTGTGTACACTTTTATTTTTGGCTAAATTTATTTTTGTTAATTCGGATTTTTTCTATTAAAAAAAAGATGTCTAATATTTCTAATGATATTGTATTCGAAGTTTTCAATAAAGGCATATTCTACGTCTTTCCCCTAAGGTACGCAGGTGGAAAAATTATTGAAATTAAACTATCTATGTCTAAAACGTTGTCGTATTCCCAAATGTGCGACATGTTGTTAGAAAAAATAAAAGAAGATATTTGGGCTTGGTTTTGTTGTATACCAAAATGTAGCTTGGAAGAAGGTTTGACTATAGTGGAAAGTGATAGAGATGTTAAGAAGATGTATGAATTGGCTCAACTACACGGAAAAAATGAGGTATATGTTTCCCATACTCCTCAAGCATTCCTAGTTGATTACTATCACAAAAACTTGCGTAAAGATGAGTTTGATGAGGAGGTGACAACACAATTAAAAAACCATGATAAAAGAAAGAAAGGTTTTCATTGTATGTCGTTGGAAGAGGTTAGTGCATGGGAAAATGAAGAATCTCAATCAACGGCTTACTTAAGATCACCGCATGAAAAGCGGTTTAAAGAAGCTAGTCTATTTACACCAAGGATGCTTTTTGATGATTTTGATGACGCAGCTCATGATGAATTTGATGAAGGTTCTAGTGCTCTTCCTTATGTGTCCAATAACGGTGATAACAATAATTGATGATGGGCATTTTTAATTGTAATTTATGATGGTTATGTTTCATTGCCTTGTTTGTTGTAATTTAGGTACTAGTGCTTTTATTTAACATGTGTTAATTCTTGTGGGTCATCCAAGATGGTGTAATGTATTAGTTGGTATTTAATGTTATCAGTATATTATGGTCTCTAACAAGGTAATTGAAATATAAGGTTATTTGTGTCATTCTTTTATTTTTGTATTAGTTCATACTTCATGGTGTAAGGATTTTCTATTGTAAGTTTCATTTTTTTTTCAATGCTGTGGCTTAAGTTATCTTTTGTAATCATTCTCTTCGATCACGATTTTATGCTTTAATTAATTTTGGGGAGAGTAAAAATGTGTTGGATTTGTCTATTTATACGCGTAATAACAATTGAATCCCTACCTAATCTCTTAATTTTCATCTATTTTTACTGTACACACACCCCCAAATCCCAAATCACCGCCTTGCAAAATCAATGGCAAACCAAACCCCAAATCTTGATGAGTTGCGTCGCACTAGTGGTTCCGATGATATTGCAACCATGTTCAAGCATCTCTTTAACAATGAAGTGATGGAAGCACAAGCTCGCCTAGTCAAATTGGAAGTAATATGCAGAGAGCTAGGCGATGTGCTTGCGAAGCGTGAAGGGACAGTTAGGGAGCTCCATTATCTTGGCCCAAACCATGAGAAAGGGGTGGATGCTTTATCATGTCTGGTGAAGATGAATGTAGATGATCGTGATATTTTGCAGGGCCTTGAAGCTTCTGTTGATTTGATTCGTGATGGGATTGAGCAGAAGCAAGATGGTGTGACCCTCATGGAGATTGATGAAGACTTGACTGGTGTTTAGTGACATCGTCACTTTTGTGTTGAAGCTTTTTGGTTTTCAAGTGGTCTAAGTATGTGAATGTCTTTTGGGTATGGATCATTAGTAAGTAATTTGGTTTGTATGATATATTTATATATAACTCGTATGTAATTATAGTTTGGTTTATGGTTTCTGAATATGCTGGTAATGAAGTTATGTAAGTATTTGGATGATAATTAGTCGAATTAAGTTTTGTACTGAAATGATTATGCTGGTAATGAATCGTTATAATATTTAGTTTATCCTTATTGATTTTGTTGCCATTTTGTATATGCAATTCTAGTGTAGATGTTGTTTCAGTTTTGTTAATCACATTGTAATGGAATTAGGTTTTAATGGTCAATTTTAGGCACTTGTGGGTCAATTTTAGAAAGGGTCACTTTTAGAAATGACATGTAACCCAAACTAAAGTGGGTAAGTTTTTAGATTTTGGTTTAATGGTCACTTTTAAATGTGACTAAAGTGGGTCACTTTTAGGAACTTGTGGGTCATGTCTTTCGATCATTTTGTGGATTTACATATTTACTTGTGTGTCATATGGTGTTTTGATCAGCTTGAAGGAAAATATACTAAGACACAGTCTCTAAATTCAGATGGATTATGGTTGCAATGTTTTGGAAGTAATTTTGAGGGTATTTATGTGGACGTTTGATTTTGGACGCCAGAACCATATGAATGTTTTGGTAGTTTACATGGTTACTTTATGGCTATTCTCTGAATCTAACTTTTTGATGCTTGGTATCCTATTAAGACCAATTTGATGTTTAAGATTGTGAAAACAAGAGGTGGCCAGGCCTCGGCTAATCCAGTTTAAAGTTTAAATGGTCCAATGACATGTATAAGGACTTAGATGTGGGTAACTGGAATAGTGGAGTCATGGTTTTTATGCAAGAATAAAGTTTAAATGGTTCATGCTCTGTTTGATAGACCATAACTCCAATATCATTGAATTTTGGGTTATAGTTGCTTATTTAACTTTTTTTTTGAGTCTGTTCACTTGTTTTGCAATTGTCAAACATAACACAATATTGATTGGATCTGTCTGTTGGTTCCGTCTCCGAAATTCTAGTTCCCTTCGCAGGCATATATGCCTTAAGTTAACCGGATAGACGCAATAGTATATCATTATTTACAAAACCTAACTTCGGCTCGTCATATAATTTCACCTGGTTAATGGTAACAGCATATATGTCACATTGAATGAGACAAACAAATTTAACTGGATGAGATGATTAAACAAAATTGTTTTCAACAATACATATGTCACACTGGTTTACAAAACATACAACATTCGTTTACAATATATTATGCTCAGTTTCCTGCTACCAACTACTACAGTTTAGACGAAGAAAGTACAAAATACATTTGCAACTACTATTACAGTTTCTGTTAGGTCACTAGTTTTACAACACAAGCTTATAGAGAAAGAGATAAGGCGGATGAACAAGTTATCACACACACACACACGTATAAATGTAACCGGTTAGGCGTAGAGAGTGGATGAAGAGAAAACTTGAACAACCAACCTTCAAATGAAGGTTATTACAATGTATTTATAGGCAAGGAGCTAGGGCAACACTCCCTCTCCTTCCCTATTACTTATTGGGCTTGGATCAAGCTTATGGGCCTTCTACATAAGCTTGACCTTAAACAAACATAAAGGCCATAATAAAGCTACCTATTACATATGAAATATAAATACTTGAAATACTGTTTAGGAGTGATTCCAACAATCTCCCCCTCAAGTATATATGAATGTAAACGGTGAAGGCGTTGATGTAATAGTAGCTGTGACGTCTTCTGACATTCTTCTTTCTTGTGAGAGGAATTGTCATGATTCGAACAATCTCCCCAATGTAGAGAGATCGTTATCTTTGAACAGTTATGCTTCGACGTCATCTTTAACTTTGTTCTTTGATCATTGTTCTTTGTGGTGAAAGTGATAGTATGTTGTTGTCTGCATCAGTCTGCTTCAGGTCTGCTTCGCTACTCCAGTGTCTCCACGTCATTCTTCAACATGCTCACACGCTCTTTGACTGTTGGAAATCAATACTGATGAAGTTCTTTAAGTCTTTGACTTTGTAGATTCTTTGAGTAGATGAAGAATCATTTTGACTGTTGTGTTGCATTGGATAGAACTTCCATTAGTGATGATGTTGGCGTGAGCATGAGAAGAATCAGCATGATCATCCCGCTCTAGAGCTTCCATAAGAAGAAAACATTTCAAACGGTTAGTAATAAGCGGTTTCCGGCACTTACAAGTTTGAACTTCGAGAGTGTCAACAGCATAGTGTGAAGACACAACTCTAATTCTTACAAAGGCCGTTCCTGAACTGGAGTCCCACAAGTGAGATAACACAATGTACCGAAGTACATCTACAGTTCAGATGAGTCGCTGAGGTACACCGAAGCATCACCTCACGACTGTAGACCGTTTGACACACACTCCGCGTAATCCACGGGGAGTTACCAAAGTGACCTGCTGTCAGGGCTGTTTGATGTTGACCCTGGCAGGAGTTTCCATTCAATCACTGAGGATCACAGATGTGAACCTCTCATAAATGTTCTCGACAGATTGCTAAGATCTGTGAAGGACTCGATATGAACCACTGATGATCTTAATGTTGATCATCAAGTGATTAAATGTCAAGTGTACCTAAGAGATCTTTTGATGAATCTCGAGGCTCTAGACTCAATAGTGCGATTTGGTTTTCCTGAGTGGAGACTAGGGAGAGGGTCTCCTTCTTCAATACCAGCGATCTCTAAGAGAAAGCCAATAGTTTACGTAGGGTTTCCTGTGAGAATGAAACAAGCTTCTGTTGAGAAAAACTTGAGTGGCTAAGAAGGTTTAGTGCATGCGTCACTGGGTCCATGACGACTTTTAATCTTCAATACCGGTGTCACTAATTGACAACCAGTAGCATATGAATTGAACCCGGTGTCTGCCCTAAGTTGAATAATCTGGAGGGCTATTTCTTTTCACCCTTTACTTTACATTTCTTTTTGATTCTTCAACTCCTTCTTTCTCCGATTCTCATTTTCTCCTTTTTATAATCATTCCTAAGGACTTCTAACACTAACTAATGGTAGTGTCCTTGGGTAGATCCCTCCGGCTCTGGCGGATCATAGGACGGTTATTCCTAACCTTAGTCACCTTATAACTCCATGACTAACCTATGTTTGCCATTAAAACCACTGTATGTTAAAATCTCTCTCAAAGGGTTTGTTAATGAAAAAAACATGTTTGAACCACAGTGAGAGATGAAGTTTTGCATAAATACTCCCCCTCCACATGTGCTTAATAGTTTTAATGGTTAAATGCACAGTGAGGAAAGAGCGCGCACTTTTTGAATTGATTCACTGAAGATAGACAATCCCCCACGAGACACGGTTACGTTGCATAGTTAAAGAGTAACATTGTCAGCTTTTAGGTGACAACTAGCTCTAATAACTACCTTGAAGGTGTAGACAAACCTCGAAAGGTTGTCATACCCGTCAGAGTTCATGTCTATCAAGAGTTTCTCGAATGGTACTTTCTACTTGGACAAGTCCTTTGCGAGACACGTTTACATCACTAGCGAACTAGCTTGAAATTATTACCCGTCCAGGACAAGTCTTTTCGAGTTACTAACAGTTTAGTACCGTCAATTCGTTGGTTAAGTCTGAGGTACACAGATTCATTTGCATTTTGTACAACATATTTCTTATCACACAATTTTCTCCCCCTCAAAAATGGCATATAAAATGTTGTTTTTGAACGTTTGAGAATAAATATGACCATTTTGAGTTTTGTGGGAAGAGTGACCACTGTGAACAATTTGTGAACAAAGTTTTCATCAAATACTCCCCCTCAACTAGTGATATAAATGGTTGAGGTTTTAAAATCATATGGGGAAGTATTTTTCTTTTTGAGCAAAACCTTGAAAAGTGAAAGGTTTGATAGGTTTTACTCAAAAATAAGAAGCTTTCGCTCCTTTTATAAGGATTGTGGCACTGAGGCGTACCACAGGGTCCTTTCTTGACCATTACGGGTTGTACACTGTTATGTGTGCACAAGCCATTCACATATATAATCATACATCCAAAATTATATGAAAGAAACAATTCAAGGGGTACCAGGAAGTGCAGTGATGTTCCCAGGAGTGCGCACAGGGCGTTGAAAGCTGGTGATGTTTCTCCTGGGTCGACCACCAACATAGCTCTCCAATCGTCTGAACTGATCCCTTCTGAACAACCGTTCATCAATCATGGTGATGATCCTTCTCACATCCCTCCTTTCCTGAGAGTTCCAGCGCTTAGGATTCCCAACTTTCAGGCGTATATCCTTCAATCTGTACGCCAATCCATCCCTAACCATCTTCAAGGTATGATCCCCGAATTTGTGGAGCTCACTACACGCCATTAAGCAATTTCTTCGAAGTTCACTGCGGTAAACAACGCCGAAAGGTTTGCTGATGAGCGTGAGTTGTGTGAGCTGGTTGATGTCAGGAAGATCAAGCTGTGGTGGAGTGAAGTTTACACGTTTCTGATATGATTCAACAGCCATCTAGATATCTTCGACACGTTCTTTGATCACGATGCGTCTAATGAAGATGAGAACTGACTTGATAAATTCACGTTGAACTTCAGTGGAGAATTGTCTCATACGACCCTGTACTTTGGCAAGGTACATGTCTTCGATGTCGTTGAGGGACAAGTTCTCAAAGTCAGCCTCTGAGAATTCATAGTCATGTTCATCTTGTCGTTTGACTATGATATTCTTCAAGAATGTGTAGTCCCACTTAGACTTGAGATCAATGTGTTTGATGGCCACGATGTCCTTTGAGCAATACACTTCATGTTGAGACTTCTGAACCAGGCAGCTTCTGTAGTAGATTCTTCGGCGTTCAGGCCAATGATGAATCCCATACAATGCATCTTGGTCATATGCTTGCACGTTGTCAGAAAACAAGTGAGTTACACGTTCCTCGATAGCTATGCAGTTTGAGTAAATAGCCGCTGGGAATGGAAGAGTCAAGGATGTAGCGTATTTTCGTGAACCATCGCCACCATGGAGAAGAAATTCCAGGTCTTTGTTGAAGAAATATCTGAAGGGAATCCTTGGTTCATCTGGTTGGCCGATTGTTGGTAGAGGTTTGGTCCAGTCAGTGTAATATGGAGGGTTGTTCCGTTTAGTGAAGTCGATGTTTGCTTCTGGGTTGAGCCAATCCATGTTGTTAGACATGGCTCGAGCAATGTTTTCAAGGTGATATTCAACCTCGATTGCACTTTCCGAGCTGTTTTTCAACAGAAGGAATGCGTCATTCTTGATGCGCTTCAACTCGGATTTCGTCATCTTCTTCACACGGAATCTTTCTTGCAAGATTTTTGCATGCTCCAGGGTACTACCGTCTACCAATTCTTGACCTTCTTCAGGGTAGGGAGTGTCGTTAACAAGAGTAGCAAACCAATCAAATTCTGTAGTTTTATCGTCATCAAGCCATGATACGACGTCATTCAGAGTCGTTTTCTTCTTCTGTTTTGAAGGTTTTGATGATGATTTTGGTTTCTGCACTTGTTTGGGTGAGGTGGGTTGTTGTTGGGGCTCAAGGACCTCTTCATAGTCACCACCCATGTACTCAAAGTAATCTCCTGTTTTGTGAGTCAGGGGTGGTAACTCGGAATCGTCCCGAGGTTTATCAGTGGAAGACCGAGGTGGTGGAGACTTATGTTGAGAAGAAGTCCGTGGTGGAGGAGGTGGCATAGAAGTAGATTTACCAGACTGCTTCTGACGTTTAGGTGCAGAGTCCTTATCCTTATCATCGTCATCTCTTGGTCGTTTGGATTGATCGGCTGACTCCTTGCATGATGATCTGAGTTGATAGTCAAGTAGGATTTCGAAAAATTTAGCTTCATCCGAAGTAAACGTTCCAGATCTCTTTGACATTTGCATCACAAGTTTAGCGATTAACTCAGATTCAGAGAGATCAGCTTCTTTGGTCATTGTATGTTTAACCAATGCTACGATGTTAGGGCTGAGTTTTCTGGAAAACACTTCTTTTGTCACACTGGGGACAGTGTCGAGAAGAAACTTGTGGGTTTGATCTCTTGCTGACTTCTCCAGTTCCTTTTGGACTTTAGGAACAATATCCTGAAGATACTTTTGAGTGTAACCTTCAATCATTTCATTCAGTTCCTCCTGACGATGGCTTCTCATGAATTCCTGAATAGCTTTCCTATCTTTCCGCATCTTGTCATTCTCATCATGTAAGTACTGCATTTGTTCAGCATACCAATTAAGTTTTCTGTGGAGCATGTCCTTCTTTCTAACTTGTTTGACAGCTTTCACAATTCTTGCATGTGTTTGAGAGATCCAAGATTTAGGTGGTTTCTTCACTGATTTGGATGATGATCTGGTTGACTTTGTTGATGGTGGTTGTGATGAGTGAGACGAAGAATCCGATGATGAGGAGACATGAGGAGATTTCATGTCCTTAGGAGTTTCTGAGGTTTTCTCCTTTGAGTGTGTTGGACTGTCTAGAAGAAACTTTGTATAATCATCCTCGTCATCCTTAGACTTTTCTTTCTCAGTTTCCTGATTCTCAAAATCATACACAATGGTGTCCTCCACAGGCGGTTGTTGTTGCAGAAGAGTGGTGGCACCAGATCCCTTACCGGGTTGATTAACCGTATCAAGATCTGGTGAGGAGTGGGCAGCACCACTTGATCCTCCGGGGCCACCCATTTGATCTTTAGCAAATTCTTCGGCCTTTTGAAGGTGTCGGACGTTGTGAAACTTTTTCCTGTATGATTTCTCCAATTGCTCTTCTTCTTCTTCTTCAGAGCTCTCATCATAAGGTACAATAGCTGGAGTCTTCCCTTTTTCTTGGACAGCTGGAGGACTTGGAGGTTTTGTCACTGAGGAAGGTGTTTCGGTTGCAGTAGCAGAGTAATGAACCTCTTCATCTGTCTCAGTATCTTCAGAGCTCTCATCCCTAAGTTGTCTTTGAGGTTCAAGTGTGGGAATAGGCTCGGCTTCCTTTACAGGAACAATCCTTTTAGAAGGAGCTTTCCTTTTAGGAGCCTTCCTTTGACTCACAGTACTTGTCGTGCTTCCTGCACTTCCTCTTCTGGTTCTCCTTACAGGTGTTCCAGAAGATTTTTCGTCGAGATGACCAACTTTGCCTTGTCTAACTGCTTCCAGATACCTTTGGTACGATTCTAGCTTTCTGACATCTTCAGTTAGAAGGAAATCTGGCAGCACGGCACCTTGTTTCTTTGTAGACGTTTCCTTGATTCTAACAGTGAGAATGGGTTCCGTCAACATGTCGTGATTGTCGGGGTCATTGATCCTCTTGGGAATGTCAGGATGAAGTCCAAGTGCTCTTTGGATCAACAATTTAGTATATCTGATGTAGGGAATCTTTGAGCCAAGTTTGTTGAGAAATGACATCATGTCATCCCAAATCAGAGCTTCAATAGCGATGTGTTTCATGTTGACCAATGCCCAAAATATTTGCAGTTCTATAAGCTTAGGATGCTCATAGCCGCTGTCACGACCAGAAACAGACTTGGTGATGATCATGTAGAGTGTTCTCCATGGTTGAGGAATACTCTTAAGCTCTACGTGAGAGTGCTTGGTGATTACTCCTGTAGCCTCGTCATAACCGATATTGATTAAGAATTGGAGAGTTAGCTCTTCAGCAGGTGTGGCATAAAGTTTGGTTGGATTGACTTCAGGAATGAGGAGAGCAGCCCTTAAGTCTGCAGGTGTAATGGTGACTTGTTTGTGGTTCAGAGTCACCATCACAGCAGTCCTTCCTTTGACCCTTTCCATAGTGTTCCAGAACTGTTGGATGTAGATCTCAGGAATAGTTGCAGAGTGAGTAAGCATGTTCTGATATGGATGAGTCCTCAGAATATCAATAGCAATAAGACATGAAGATTCAGAGCAAGTGAGGGTGTCAAAGTCAACACGGAGGTTATTCTTTCCTATCTTCATTGGATAGCCATGAGGATAGATATCAGCAATGGAGAGAACTTCAGGTGCATCCACATTCATTTGTTCAGCCATGTCGTGATCTGAAATAACATTAGCCAAAAGAACCAACATATCGAAAGACATAATGTTAGTCAATAGAAGGTCTTATTGTCTAGTTATTGAATGTATAGTGATAATGATTGTTACGAGTCCTAAGTCACTTGTATGTTCAATAGTTCAATGATGTCGTGAAATGTTTCGTGAGTTAGTTAACTTTAAGTTTTAAAGTTTATGTTATCACTTATTGTTCACAGCATATTAGACGATTAAGTTTATTAGTGACATTATTGGATTCGTGACGTTATGATTAGTTTATTTACAAGTTTGTACACGTAACAAATCATCATGAAGGTCAATCCAGGGTTAAGCGTAGTTTTGGCAAAGTTATGCGTAGACAGGTATGATATATGCTTAGGCGTAGATTTACGCGTAGAATCCTAAGTTACGCGTAAGAAATGTTACGCGTAGGATAAGGATACCTTATGCGTAGAGCTTATGCGTAGGCATATATTAACCTTACGCGTAAGGCTACTCGTAAGAGTTGACCTTATGCGTAGAGGTCACTGTTTACGCATATCCTTCACAGGATACGCGTAGTCCATTGTAGAACCTTACGCGTAGATGTTATGCGTAGGATTATTCTTACGCGTAACATGACTACGCGTAGGGTAATCCTTATGCGTAGATAATCAAATGACCTTGATTCTGAATTCTAAGCGTAGCAATCCTGAAATAAATTTATCAAATCATCAATATTAGCACACATATTCATTTTTAACAACAGATCATGGCAATAACATATGTTACACAGTTATGCGTAGAATTGCATACGCGTAGTCTAAACCCTAAATCTACGCGTATGGATTCTAGCCATAGATTATGCACTAAACTTTTTCTGGTAGTTCAAAGATATGTTGTGAGTATGTAAGCCAAGTTGTAACACTTAATTTGTTGAGAATCAAAAATACCCAAAGTTTATGAGCTTTAAACCCTAGTTTCGAATTGATGATCAATTCGTATTTCTGGGTGGCTATAGACTTTGGAAATCATCAATTTAACAACTCAAGAGCATAAAAAAACAATCTTTTTAACCAAGACACATCACATTCAAAAATGCCCAATTTGACACATAAACCCTAATTCGCAATATTCATCAAATCGTGTTTCTGGGTTTGTTTTGGTGATAGAAAACATATCAAGGATGTTTTTAAAGCATTTTGACATTAACATTTAAGCCACAAACACCAAACACATGATCAAGTGTTCTTACGCATAAGCGAAGAACACAAAATCACTCATATCCATAGATTTGACCGTTGGATTCATTTAAAATTCAAGACCCATGTTTGAAAACACGTTAGAAACATTAATCTACTTACAGAATGATGATCAAATTCACGGATATGATGAACGAATTATATGCGTAGGATCTTGTTAGGTTTGGTGTATTAAATGTGATGGATAAGAGTTAGGTGGAGAGTTTTATTAAAATAGACTTTACCATTTTGACAGTTTTGGTCCCTCCACCTTTTCCATTTTTCATCCAAAGCATTTTAACTTCCATTATTTGTTACCAAATGAAGATTTTTGGAAAGAAATTTGACGACACTCCCTCTTGACTTGAGAAAATAATGAAAGGTTATTAATTAACGTCCGAGGAGTGTCTTTGAACCAGGAAATGTACCACCATTTGTAAAAGAATCAACCGAGATATGATAACATGCAAGTACACAGATGTTTGAAAACAGTTAAGAGTTAATTTTCTCCCCCTCAACACTTGATCGGAAAAATACTGAATTTTGAAAGATTGAAGTGTTGACGGAAGAAATGTACTTGCCATGTTGAAAGAAATATAGATTAGAAGAATATTTTTGTAGTTTTATCGGATTTTATATTTTTGTATTTTGTTTTTGAAAATTTATTTACAAAAGATGTTTTGGTGTTTGACAGGTTTTTAAGACTGTTTTAAGAGGTCATCCAATTTCTCTTGAGTCAAACACCTCATACCAATTCGGTGGACCAACTCATTAAACCTAGCGGGAGGCAAGGCTTTGGTGAGAAGATCTGCCAATTGGTATTCAGTACCCACAAAGTATAATTCAACGGTACCCTGTTCCACGTGGTCCTTGATGAAATGATAGCGTAGATCGATGTGCTTTGATTTCGAGTGCTGTACTGAGTTGCACGAGATCGCAATGGCACTCCGATTGTCGCAATACATCGGGATTCTGTCAAATACGTAACCATAGTCTTTGAGTTGTGTTCTCATCCAGATGACTTGAGCACAACACGCGGACATGGCTACATATTCTGCTTCAGTTGATGACAACGATGTACAATCCTGCTTCTTTGATTGCCAAGACACCAGTTTATCACCGAGAAATTGTAGAGCTCCTGAAGTACTTTTCCTTGAGTCTAAGCATCCTGCGTGATCAGCGTCTGAAAAAGCGATTAGTTCAAAACCAGAATCCTTCGGATACCAGATCCCCAAGTTAATGGTTCCCTTGATGTATCGGATGATTCTTTTAGCCTCAGAGAGGTGGGTTTCAGTTGGTCGCGACTGATAACGGGAGCATAGATAAACGGCAAAGACAATATCAGGTCTGCTAGCTGTTAGATACATGAGAGACCCAATCATACTTCGGTATTTGGTAGGGTCAACCAATTTCCCATGTAAATCAGCATCTAATTTCTTGGTATGAGCCATTGGTGTGGCATAAGTATCACAAGTATTCATTCCAAATTTGTTTAACAATTCAAGGGCATATTTGGACTGACTCAGAAAAATACCACGGGGTGATTGATGAACTTCCAGTCCTAGAAAGAACGTAAGTTCACCCATCATGGACATTTCAAAATTTTTCTTCATGAGTTTTGCAAAAGCGATTGAAAACTTTTTATGTGTTGACCCAAAAATGATGTCATCCACGTAAATTTGAACAATTAAGATGTGTGCCCCGTGATATTGTATAAAAAGAGTTGGGTCAACCGAGCCTTTGGTGAAATTATTGGCAATGAGGAAAGATGATAGCTTATCGTACCATGCCCGAGGGGCTTGTTTGAGACCATAAAGAGCTTTGTTCAGTTTGTAGACATGGTTCGGGAACTCAGGATCAACGAATCCATCAGGTTGGCTGACATAGACCGTTTCTTTAAGTTGTCCATTGAGAAACGCTGTTTTGACATCCATCTGATAGACCGTCATATTCATGTGAGCTGCGAACGCGAGGAATATCCGAACAGCCTCAAGACGAGCAACCGGAGCAAAAGATTCTTCAAAGTCTATTCCCTCTTCCTGACGATAACCCTTAGCAACAAGTCGTGACTTGTTTCGGATAACATTTCCTTCAGCATCCAATTTGTTTTTCCAAATCCATTTTAAACCAATGACGTAGACCCCTGTTGGTCTTTCAACCAGTTCCCATACTTCAAGACGTTTGAATTGGTTGAGTTCTTCCTGCATGGATTCAATCCAGTTGTCTTTTGTCATTGCATCCTTAATGTTTTTAGGTTCAGACTGGCAGACAGTGAGTGCATAAATACAATGTTCACCGTCTGAGTGAAGACGTTGTCTTGTAACGACTGGTTGATTCGGGTTGCCAATAATGTTAGCCAGAGGATGGTCTTTTGTCCATCTATGTGTAGAGGGTTGATGTTGGTATACATTGTGCAGATTTTGAGGATTCAAATGGTTTGTTGAAGATTCCGCGACATCTGGTGCAGCAGTCTCATTTGCAAACGGATTGAAGAACGCATTTGGATCAAAATCTGCAGGTGGGGGTACTTCATTCAGAATATCATCAACTGGTTCATCATTGTTGGAAGCGGTGTGTTCAACTGTTGTGTTGGAGTCAACTGGTGTAGGTGCATCTTCAACAGTAGTTGTTGTAGCAGGTGTATCAGGTATAGGAATATTATCAGGTTGTGCAGCGGAAACAGCGGATACACCAGGAGCACGTTCATCAATATCATCACAGAACAGAGGAGCAAATAACCTTTCCATTTGTTGATGAGTTAGCTGAGGGCTTTCTTCAGCTGATGATGGAGGTTGAGGGAAGTTTAAACGGTTGTGACCGGGTTCTAAGCTGTTATACTCAGAAGCCATCTCCGTGAGTTCATCGAAATGAGCATGAATCGTTTCCATTACCTCCTTAGTTCGACGATTCCAGATTCAGAAACCTTTAGAATTGTCACAGTATCCAATAAAGACTCCAATATCAGCTTTTGCTTTGAGCTTTCCAAAATCATCACGATCATTATTCGGATAGCAAAGGGATCCAAATACATGAAAGTGTTTGAGGTTCGGTTTATAGTTGTGGACAAGCTCAAAAGGTGTTTTGTTGTGGCGTTTTGTGATCATGGAACGGTTTTGAGTATAGCATGCAGTAGATACAGCTTCTGCCCATAAGTAATCTGGAAGTTTAGCATTGATTAACATTGTTCTTGCAGCTTCCACTAACGTTCGGTTTCGTCTTTCAACAACTCCGTTTTGTTCAGGTGTCCGTGCAATAGATGTTTGATGCTGAATTCCCACTTTCTTATAAAATTCACGAAGGGTTTTGTTAACAAATTCAGTTCCTTTGTCTGTTCTGATGATTCTGACGGTGTTGCGGAGCTGAACCTGTATCTTTGTGAGAAAGGTGATGATCATTTGTGGAGCTTGGTCTTTGCTACGAAGAAAGTAGACCCAAGTCCATCGTGAGTAGTCATCAACAATTACTAAGATGTAGCGTTTGCCATTGATCGTTTGCACGCGCATCGGGCCACACAAATCCATGTGAAGAAGATGAAGCACATGCTGTGAGCTGTGTTCCACCTTTGAAGGAAAGTGAGCACGAGTGCTTTTCCCTTGTTCACAGGCTGAGCAAAGGTGATCTTTTGAATACCGGAATCGTGGGAGTCCTTCAACTAGTTTGTGTCGAGCAAGGTTGGTGATGGTTTGAAAGTTTAGATGTGAGAGACGACGGTGCCATAGCCAGGATTTTGTAGATGTTGCCTTTGAAAGTAAGCAAATGGGAGAGGAAGCAACCATGTCTTGCATAGAGATAGTGTAGAGACTAGAATTACGCGAGCCAGACATAAGATCGTTTCCTTGTAGATCACGAATGAAACAAGTTTTCTCCCTGAAAGCAACCTCCAAATCTCCATCACAAAATTGACCTACTGAAAACAGATTGTGACCGAGGCCTTCCACATAGTAAACCCTGCTTATTTCGATGTTCCCATTAACATAATCTCCGTAGCCCATGATGGCTGCGAAGTGATCGTTCCCGAATCTGACAGTGCCAATGAACTTTGCAATAAAGTTTGATAACAGTTTAAGGTTGCCTGTCATGTGTCGGGAACATCCGCTATCAACAATCCAGAGAATGATCTGTATCACCTGCATTACACACAGACGAAACAGATGGAATAGAAGTAGATGTGGAACCCGAAATGTTAGAGGGTTCCGAAGCAGATATGTTAGACATACACATATTGAGAATTTTAGGCATCCACTTAAATCCTAGTGTGTTATATATCCATTTCTGCCATCTGTAACTACTCTTTGCTTTAGTCTTAGTGAAAGCACTAGGTGGTACTACATTCTTAGGAGGTGAGGCGGTAGCTACTGTGATAGCAATGGTTGCCTTAGAATCTAAAGAAGGTGGTTTACCAAGCACAGACTGAGAATGATTAGTGGGCCTAGAGGTATTCCTATTTTTAGGATTCCGTAATCTAGAGATTATAGCTTTAGCAACACATTTGTCATGACAATCAGAATTCATACTCTTTCGACAAATAACACAAGGTGCATCAGACTGAATATCAAAAGTGCTTAACGGTTTAGCATTCGTTACATCACTATGTCTATTACATTTTCCAGACGTAACATCTATAGTGGAGGCAACATGATTTTTATTCAGAGTCCTAGGGTGTTCTTCTACTTTAGCATTCCTTATTGATCTTTTCTTAGGTCGCAACTTCCTATTCTTCGATTGAGTGCTCCTAGGCTGTGAAGTGCGGACGTTTGGAAAAGATGCAACTATTCCTGTTTCAGTAGAGGGAAACACATTAGCAACTTGTGATTTGGCAGTGGGAATTCTAGGTTCACGATTACTAAGTGTGACTGGTGCTAATCTCTTAATGACAGTAGGCGGGAGTTGTTCATACTTTCCTAACATTTCCCGTAACTTAGAGATGGTGTGAATCAGATCTTGATTTTCAGAACGAATATTACCAGCAAAATTCATGACTTCTCTAGTGTGAGCAAGATAGTGATCAAGTTCATTTGATGCTTCATCTCGAGTCTTTTTGAGTAAATCAAATATGACACCATATTCCTGTTTAACTTTTAAAAGTTCTTGTTCATATTTTGAGATTTGACTTTTCAAAGACACGTTTTGATCATCCAGTTGCTCAATTTTAGGATCAGAAGATTTTGCACTCAATTGAGCGATTTTCTTTTGAAAACTGAGTTGATGGTTGTGAATATCTTTTTCACACCAATGAAGACGACGTTTTGCATTGTTAATTTCCGTGTGTAATCGTTTATTTTCAGCTTTTAAAGACTCGATCAGAAGCACATTATCGGTGTTCTCAACAGTTACAACAGTTTCAACAATATCAGCAGAGATATAATCAGATGCAAATGGCAAGGCATGAAGTAACACAACATTATGAATATCAGCACAGATAACATCTTCTAAGAGTCGATCAACATCTTTTCTCAATAGTTTCTTTTTGCGTTTTGTGTTCAAAATAGATGTTTCTGTTTTCTCGAAAACGTTTTTCATTACCCCAAGTTCCTTATGAAAATCCTTTTCCCAGGCAATTGCACAACTTTTCAAGTTTTTAACATTAGGTAAAAGATTTTTCTGAAAAATGTCTCTTTGTTCTCGCGCCAGAGGCGATTGAAAATGTTCAACTTTGATTTCAGATCGATATTCTATCTCATGTTGTAAAATTTTGAGGTCAGCCATGAAAATGTCAAAATATCGAAGGATTTTACGATTTTCAGGTTTTGAGTTTACTTCACTAATGGAAGGTAAAAGACCATAAGTTTGTGCAAAGTCTGTTTTGGGATTAACAGTAGAAGACTCAGGTGTTTTGATGATAACCCTTGGTGTGTTAGTAGATTCCGTTGGTGTGACGAAAGTGACCGCGTTTTTATAATTAAAAGGTTTGTTGTAAACAACATTTTTTAATTTTGATCGACTCTCGTCTTCTGCATCTAATTCCTCTTGACGATGATATTCAACAACACTCATGACAGTATTATCAATTTTGTATTCTGCACTGGAAACTTCAGGAGTTGGTTTGAATGTTTTTAGTGAAAGCTTTGGTTTGTAATCAGCTAGATTTTTTCCATATCCTTTTGGATTGGGTTTTAAGGTAAACTTTTCAATAGCTGTTACGGATTCACCATGTTTGTAAACAACAGTTTTAAACTCTTTAAGTTTGTTTTGCAAGCCGATGATTTCTTCAAGAAGGTCATCTACCCGATTCGTTGAATGCTTTTTGTATGCGGAGAACTGTTTTTGACAATTTAACAACTCAGCCTTAGCTTTTTGATTTTCCAAGGTGAGAGTGTTAATTTGCTTTTTATGTTCATGTTTCAGTTGTTCTAATTCGGACAACAAAGCATTCTTCGAGGCGGCTAGATCACGCATCTGTCTCTCTAAATATTTTTCGTTTTGATGAGATTTTGTAAAAGCGGCTTCAAAACCTTTTTCACGGTTTTCTTGAGTTTTGAAAAAGTTGAGTTGCATTTGTAAACATTCAAAATCCTTGGTTAACAGTGCATTTTTAATTTTTAAGGATTGATTTAATGCATAGCATTCCTCCATTTTGATTTTATGGTCTTGAATTAACCGAGCAAAATCCGGATGAGGCAACAGATCATCTTGTTCAACGTGAGTCTCAACATGATCATTCTTTAGATCCTCAAGTACGACCACGGAGTCAATTTGATTATCAAATGAGACCATAAGGTCATCTTGATCGTCAAATGTAACTACAGGGTTAACTTGAAAATCATCAGAAGAAGATGTAGAAGACTCATTTTGAACAGTCTGATCTGTGCCGGATTCAGATATTGGCGGAGATATTAGTTCAGATATGATGATGGTTTGTTCGGGTACCTGAGACAAGCCATCAGTGTCATACACTGGGCCTGAATCACTCATGTGCAGCTCATGCATATTAGCCATCAACATAACAGCTGCATTAGCCTGCAAGTCCTCCATATCATCATCTGAGTCTGCATCTGCCATAAAGCTCTGTTCTTTGTCTGTGAGAGATCCACCAGCTTCATCCTTAAGAGCCAAAAGTAAGGCCTCTTTGAAATAAGCACTGCCCCGAGTCCTTGGCTTTGGGCATGCATTAGCCAGGTGTCCCTTCTCATTGCAGTTGTAGCATCTAAGACCATTTAACCGATTCTGAGCATTTCCCTGTTCCACCACTTGAGCTCTGTTGTTATTCCTACCTACAGCATTAAACCCTTGACCACCGCCCATCTGACGACCATAATCACGATTCTGAACTTCAACACGTCCATTGTTCACCACAACTTGAGTCCGTGTGTTAGATGAGGAACGAATACGATTGTTGGATTTGTTGGTGTAACGGCCAAAAGCATTAGCAATCATCACAAATCCTTGTTGCAATGCTTCGAATGGATCGATTTCCTCAGTAGCTTCACTGACATATGCTTGAGCATTGTTGCTGTATGGAACCAATTGATTTTGTTGAGGTTGAGGATGTTGCTGTGAAGGTGTGTTAGGAGCAGTTGGTTGAGTTGCTGGTTGAGAGGGATAATTCTGTTGAGCATATAAGGCAAGTTGTTGATTGTCCGGTTGTGACTGTTTAGCAATTTGAGCACGGAGAATCCTTTCCCGATCAACTTCCTTTTCATGAGGCTTCAAGTAATCGTACAACAATCCATAAGTAGAATGATGCATATTCTTCGCTTGACGGAGAAAAATGACATACTTCTCCCATTCTGGACCAAGACTACTCAGGAACTTAGTATTCACTGCAATTCTTGGCATGATGATGTTGTGTTTATCCAAATCATTGATGATGTCTGAAAATCGATGATGATATGACTCAAGTGTCTCTCCAGGTTCAATCATGAAGTGTTCATAAGCCAAGTAAATTTTGGATTCCAAATCCTCCTGATTGAGTACAGATCCTTCCATAAGAAGACGAATATGATCCCACATCTTTTGTGCAGTCTTTTGAGCATCAACACTACGAAGAATTGGGTTTGGTAATCCTAAGAGGATGTATTCCATTGCAAGTTCATCAGCTTCATAGTGTAGAAGTTCTGTAGGATTTAAATCTGCAACAGTAGCAATGTTGGTTTGTTCATCTCTTGGTGGAACAGCAGTTGGATCTCCGGGTACAATGACGGTAGGCATCTCAAATGGACCTTCCAAGATAACCTTCTTTAAGAACTTTCCATGTGGCTTCTTTAGATCACAAAACCTAAAGAACCTTATCACCCATTGATCGTAGTTTCCTGGAGTGAGCATTGGAGGTCTATCAAGTGATCCAGCTTCATGAATTGATTGTTGGCTGCTTAAAGCTTCACACATCTTTGCAAACCAAGTGGGTTCCTTCATAGTGCTTCGTGATGGATGTTGATTGAAATCGTTTGTGTAGGGTAGAGCTTGAAGGCTTGGTGGTGGTTGAACCATTTGTGGTTGTGGAATTGCACCAAGTTGAGGAGTATGTTGCTGATTAAATTGTTGTTGATAAATTGCTTGTTGTTGATTCCATTGTTGATGTTGTGGAGTTAATTGTTGTTGTTGTTGATGATTATAGGTGTGAGGGAAGTAGTTAGAGTATGGTGGTTGAGACATGATGATAAACTTGTGTAGTAAGAATGGATCTTTGTAGTCGAATGAACCTTTGTTGATGAAGTATCCTTAGGCGTAGAAAAGACAAGAACCAAGTAGCACTTATGCGTAAAAACACCAAAAGTTACGCGTAACAAGAATAGTTACGCGTAGGATTTAGCTTACGCGTAAGCAGGAAAAAAGACTAAAGTTATGCGTAAACAGTAAGTTAGGCGTAGAAAGTTAGGCGTAGGATTACCTTATGCGTAGGACTAGGTCTACGCGTAAGATGAATCTTAAGCGTAAGATTTTCTACGCGTAAGCTTTATGCTTAAGCGTAAGATTAGGGTTTTATCCCAAGTGATCTTTTACACTTCACAGTGCAAAAGATATCCAAAGTCGACGTATTTTCATACTTATCCAAGTAAGAAAACACGGAATAAACCAGGAAAATGAAGATCAAGCCAAGAACAAAGTTACGCGTAGAACTACTCGTATAACTAGGGTTTTGATACGCGTAATCCTACTCGTAAGAATGATTTTGTCCAAAGATGTTTCTAAACCAGTTTTTGTGTGATGAATTAGCTTCAATAACACCAAAATAACACAAAAGTGTGAAACTTGATGTTCCAAAGCACCTAAAACAGTTACGAGTAGGATAACACTTTCGTACAAAAACAAGCTTAAAAACAAGGAAATACACGTAAAGTTCCAAACTTTTTGCCAAAAACCAATAGTTTAACACCTAATAACGTTGAAAGTACAAGAATCTTGGATTCAAAAGTGTAAAAAATCAGTTTTTAAGCGTGACCAAGTTTAGGAACCGGTGTTACGCGTAGGACCAAAACCCACTTCAAACACAACGATTCACCCAACTATTTGGCGATTGATACCACTGTTAGGTCACTAGTTTTACAACACAAGCTTATAGAGAAAGAGATAAGGCGGATGAACAAGTTATCACACACACACACACGTATAAATGTAACCGGTTAGGCGTAGAGAGTGGATGAAGAGAAAACTTGAACAACCAACCTTCAAATGAAGGTTATTACAATGTATTTATAGGCAAGGAGCTAGGGCAACACTCCCTCTCCTTCCCTATTACTTATTGGGCTTGGATCAAGCTTATGGGCCTTCTACATAAGCTTGACCTTAAACAAACATAAAGGCCATAATAAAGCTACCTATTACATATGAAATATAAATACTTGAAATACTGTTTAGGAGTGATTCCAACAGTTTCAACTACCAAAGTACCAAACTACTACCAAAGTTTTGCCAAACTACAAAATACATTTGCAACCACCATTTGAGTTATTTGAACTTGTACATCAATGAGTTATTTCTACCAACAAATACAGCTTTTCACCTTTCAGCGCCACATTTCAACCCCATCTTCAATCAATTTGTGCCAAAGGTACTTCAATCTTGTACTTCCAAAAGAAATCTACCAATCGCTCCATATATGCCAAAGCTGCCAAAGTAGGATTACCAACCACCAATGGAAGATTATTCGACAACCTATACAAGTTTATCATCACCCATATACCGCAGTCACCATAAAGAGGGCCTTGCCTTGGCACATTATCCGCATACCGGAAGGTGATGGAGTAATGTTTTGGATCAATTCCCTTTTTTTCCATTACTTCGGTTTCTTGTAAAAACTTTGGAATTTTATATTCAAAACATCTCCTCATGTTGAGCCACCAAATTCGATTTTCAACTAGAGGCCTGGAGAGGCTGTCATATATTGTTATGACACCGGAGCGTAGATGGAGTTCTCCCAGAACCCAATGTACATTATCTTCGTTGATAGGAAAATAGACCTACAATATTGTTGAACAAACATAAGACAACAAAAACAATATTGTATTTAAAATATTGAATCAAAGGGCTCAGATTTGCTCAAAAGAAGCACACTCAGCTCCCAAGCTCCATTTCTCTCTCCAAAGAAACTCACACAAGGGGCTGTTTGGGTCAAGGCTGTGAAAGGGTGAAATAATTGTTTTTAACCATTTTGACTTACCTAGTCAAACTTCTATTAGGAGTCTTAGGTTAGTGTGAATGTTAGAGAAAGGTTGCATAAGTTTTGTTAGGATTTGGTAAAAATAAGAGCTTAACTGTTTTTCTGCACTGGCACAGGACAACAGCATTACTGCTGTTATATGCCCTTTTTCTTAGTCTAATTGGTACTCAAATTGTGCAAACTTTGTTTTTATTAAATCCTTGTATGCCCATCTAATTCTAGTTTCAGTTTAGTGCACTATAATAACCACTAGCATAGTATAAAGTTGAGTTAAAAATCTGTTTTTGCACAACTTCCTGTTCTGCATCAGTTATTTTTAATCTGTGTAGATGCCCTTCCCAAGTTACATTTTTAGGATTACCACTATTCTAACTTTGTTGTTGTAGTTTGTTTTTGGTTTTGAAAGTCTTTTTTCAGCTAGAAAATAAGCTCCAAAAACAGCCTCACATTACCTAATTTAGGAATTTCCTTAAACTACTAGAAAATGACTTTTCAACCATATGTGTGATCATCGCGAAAACTAAAGGTTACTTATTATGGTCATGCCTGATTGTGATCTAATAAATACTACATATCAATTAGAACCATCAAATACTACTATACGAATATCAAAAATTTCTTAAACACACCTTTTCAATAGATTGAGCAAACCAGGGGAGACCATAAGTTACTCCGCCAGCAAAAAAACCCGGCATCCTGTTGGTAAGAATCATGGAGCTAAAAAATGGACCTGCCATTGCCCAATCAGCATCGGCAGGTCTAAAATGCCATAGAAAAATTATCCATAGATCAAGATGCTGCCAAAAAAATAAAAATAAAAATAATAAATTACCTAAGTAGTTAACATTATCCATAAATATTAAAAATTGTTATCATGAAATTTACCGTATCAGAAAGCCATCCATTTCTATACTTCCTGATGCCCACCAACCTTTCCCAAAAATCATGATATGCATATATGCCATCTCCTTCCCATGGAAAATAAAATATCCTGTCCTCCTTTTGATTAAAAAAATCCATAATTTCTTTCGGCACAATCACTCTTAATTGTCGCGAACCTGTAGGACGAGTTAGATCCTGCAGATATATCATACAGAATTGTCTAGTCCAGAGTACTTAACCAACGTTACAACATCTGCAATAAATAATAAGTAAAATAAGTTACCTCATTCCACGGGGGAATCTCTTCACCACCATGTGAAACCAACGGCTCAAAATGCTTAACACATTTCTTCTTCCTAGCACGGACTTTAGGCTTTTGTGGAGTGGTTGAAGGCTGCTTCGTGTACGGGTCTTGAAGATACCTGCTCGCTCTAGTCTCTCGGGCAAAATTAACCGGTATCTTTTTAATAGATGCCTGCCCATCACCATAACAGTAGATATCAACTAAATTCTCGTTATCGTCATTGCTAGGGGTACAATCTGGAACATTCATTGCTGATTTATCCTGATCATCATTGCTAGGAACAGAATCGGGATGCTTCGTTGCTAATTTCTCCATATCATCATTACTAGGAACAGAATCTCGATCCTTCATTGAAGGAGACTGCAAATCATTGTCTTTTTCCTATATTAAAAAAAAAATTAGAATAAAAAGATTGTCTTATTTGATTTTAAAACCAAAAAACTTAATGTTAAATTTACCTTTTCAGGAGTATTAAATACACATATTTGCATAAGAGTCTCCACTGCCATTAAATCTTGTTCCTGAAGCGGATCACCCGTATTCTTCAATGCCCCTTCTTCCTCTTGTTCCTCTACTACCTGTAGAAATACAAGTAATCAAGCCATTCTATTTAAGTAAACTGATATATGATCAAATAAACATGTTTCGGTCATACAAACGGTGAATATGGTTAAAACTGACTACCTGATTATCAAAAGGTGTGTCAAACATGTTTTCAGGATCAGCTTCGTTGATTCCACCGTTATAATAATCATGTTGAATATCCATGTCAGGATGCAATTTGACATCATTATCAAATGCATTTGAGGGCTACATAAGAAGTATAAATATCCATAGTCTCGTTATTGTATGACGAGTGTTATGTAATAATATCCATAGTCTCGTTATGTAATAATATTACCTTTTCTTCATTTGCATTGTCAGGTTCAAGAGAGGGCTGCACATTATCGTTAAAGCTGTTCTCAACCTTTCCACTAGTGGGCTCCACACTATCATTAAACCTGTTATCGACCTTCACACTAGTGGGCTCCAAAGTCTTGTTCACAGAGGGCTCCAAAGTCTCGTTCACCGAAGGCTGCAAAAATTCAACTAATCTTAACCCTTAACAATCTTCTTGTAATAATATACGACATGTTGATAAGGAAACAAAATTCAAGAACTTAACTTTTCTTGATTTGCAGTATTAACAACATTGGTTCATCATCATGTACACTACAAGGCTCCATAGTCTCGTTAGTGCCATTCTTAACAAGTTGCTCAAGTGCTGTTATACGTCTCCCATAGAATGCTTCAATATACTCAATCTTCTTTATAAGCTCACCTCGAGGTTCAGAATTTTCTGATAATCTACTAGAGGACTGCAAAAATAAGGTAATATATAATAATCTTATTTACACATTCAATGTAAAAATAAAAATTTGTTTATAAACAACAAACCTTTGAGTCTTGATCAACTTCACTCGACATCTGCATAAAAGATGCATCCTTGGGGGGTTTCACACATTTCTCAAGTGCACTTAAACGACTCCCAAATGAACGCTCAATATCCTCAACCTTCTTTGCAAGCGCTGGGTCATCCAATCCTTCATAGCCATGCACCTCAGTGCGAACATGTACCTCACGGTGAACCTCACGGTGAACCTCCGTGTGAACCTCCGTGTGAACATGTTTACGCGGAATAACCTTCCTCTTTTTCAAAGGTCTATGAGATGCATCTTCTGTTGACCCATTCTTGAAATAGTCTAAACTACATGTCCACCATGATGTATTGATCTCCTTTTCGGTGGGGACAAGTGTATTAATTGACTCTCTAGAATAGAATAGCCTCTCACAATCACCTTTTGTAAATGTTATACCATTACTCCACGAAACACAACGGGGTACAACATCATCGACTTTGTGCCACCAATTTGTAGCATTCGGAAAAAGTTCCAATAACCATATCTGTAAAAAAATTTAAAACCATTAATGTTAAATAAATAAACTAACTTAATGGCTAGTTGTAAACTAAATTAATGTCCAACTTGTATATGCGAACGTAACAAAGATATATCAAACTTCAGCTACAAGTTTGCACTTAATAAGAACATGTTGCGTTTCAGCAACTATTAGTCAAGCATCTGTTTCTAATCTAAGAGTTTCGGATAAAATCTGTGTACTTCAAAAGTCAGACAAAATTGCGTCACTGCATTATGTTATTAGATTCATATAAACGTCACAATAAATGAGGTATTCTATTCCATATGACCACATATTCTGATAACAATGCAGTTGCACTATAGAGTTGATTCAAACCAAACTTAAAAGTGGATTTGGGGAGTCAAACATAGCATTTAGATACTAAAGGCTGGGTTGGGTCAACATTTATGGTATGGGTGGGTTGGGTCAACATTTACACTGCATTGACATAAATGAGACAAGCAATACATGAGACAAGCAATAAATGAGAAAAGCATGCAAACCTTAAAGACAAAAACAAATCCATTCAAAGAATATTGAGGCTTGTATTTTTTCCCGTGTGTTGCAATTTTTTGCAAAATATCCTTACGGTGTCTTGAATCAACATTATACACCCTAAGGTGAAGCTCTTCCCAAATATATTGTCCCCAAGGGAAAGCATCAAAAACAGACAAATCATCCACTAGAGCCAAAATCTCATAGGGTATAACGTGCCTAAGCTCGTTACCCATGAATACATACTCTAAAGCCAGCAACAGACAAACACGGACTGAATCATCATGAGATAGCTTTTTAAAATCCTTATCCGTCTCAAGAAGTGCTTTAAGATCTTCACCCTTTATTCTTGGTAGAGTAGGAAATACCCGGTTATGGAAATTTGAGACGCTCTCACTCAAATGGTCTAAAGAAGGATTTCCAAATTTGAAACCGGTTAACAAACAAAATTCCCTCCTACCAAACTCTAATGTATTGTGACCAATATAAAAAATAAAAGGCGTATCAGTAGTAGCATCTTTGATATCCCTTTGATGTTGAAGCAAAAAATTCAGGACAAGATTTTCATGGTCCTCCGTTCTAATATCCAACCAAGGGCCAAAAACACTACTTTTAAACTTGTTATACCTTTCCTTTTTTTTCAGCCAACTTCTTGGATATTGTTTTCAGAAGGTGTAGCTTAGTTCTCAAACTAACCTTCGAATCATAAACCTAGGTTAACAAAAAACAAAATATTAAAAATAAAACTAATTTATACATGATACTAGCTACAAGATTATTCAGTCTTCATGGGTATATTGTGTTACTGGTACAAAAAATACAAGATACCAACTATTTTCAACCAAAATTGATATACCCAAAAGACTTGATCGTTAAAGTACAATCTCATCTGTAACAATCCCAAACCTAACTAAAGGATTAAACATTTATTACATCTAAATATGATACTTACATCAACACGATGAAACGATGAATCCATTGGAAATAAACAAAAATCCTATCAACTCAATCGGCGACAATATATGTTGTTTTGTGTTTGTGTTTGTGTTTAAGTTTGAGAATGATAATCATGTATCGATTAAGTCTTGTGTATGATACGATGGTTATTGCCGATTGGGTTTCTAGGTGCATTGGAAAAGAAATAAGAAGGTACACAGTGAAAAGTAGTTTTGTACCTTTTTTTTTACCTTTTGTACTTTTTGCACGTGGAAAAATGCAAGTCGAGTAAAAGTAAGTTGAGTAGCCGTCGGTTGCGCAAATTTGGTGGTTATTTGGATAGATTAAAAAGTAAAAAGTGTACTTTACTTATGACACGTGTCATGTTTCTGGTGGAGCTGCGCAGTCGAGTGGCTGCGCATGACCATTTTGGATATTGAAGAAAAATTTGACCACAAAGGGGACTACCAAAAAGATTTTGGCACTTTTTGATACTTTTCTCTATTTTTAAATCGTGTAATAGTTGTGTGTATTATTTGATCGATTTATTTTTAATCCGGTTTAGTAGGAGCGTATACTGAAAAATAAAATGATCAATTGATATATGATCACACAATTGATAGGATTTTTTTTAATTTTTTTTTAAGGAAATTATCTAAGTTTATTTTATTTCATCGGATTTATATAGAGTTTGAAGATAAACGAGCAACAAACTGCCCCGCTAGCTTTTTTTTATTGTAAAACTAATTCCTTTAAAAACAACATTTGTGAATCTAGCTGTCATAACATTCCTATGCATAACACGTTGAACTCTGTTGAGAAGCTCCACTGCCTCAGGTGCAAGAAAACCAAAAATATCAAACGCAAAAGAAATAAAAACATGTTAATTTTCAATGCACGCTTTTTCGTGTTTCCATTTTAAAAGAGCCGACCTTTGACGGGTACCAGTTATATATGTAGATCTCTCAAAATCATGCCACCAGTGAGATTGATATCCGAATCAAGTTTAATGCTTTATGTAGTTACACGTGCTTTAAGAATATTTTTTGGTGTCAACAAAGAGTTTATTGATGATGTTGATGGCTGGTGGATCAAATATTGGTAAAATTATGTCAAGGGGTATAATTGTCAATTCACGTTAGAATTATGTGGATGAATAAAAAACTTCCATGCCTAAACATTAGGGCTGTAAACGAACTGAACGTTCAGTGAACATTTCATGAACGATTCGGTAAAAAGTTCGTTTATGTTCGTTTATTTAGTAAATAAACGAACATGAACAATATTTTACGATAGTTTAGTTAAATGAACGAACATGAACAAAATTCACGTCCGTTTATTTATGTTCGTGAACGTCTGATTATGCGTTCGTTTATGTTTATTTATTTATGTTCGTATATCAAATCTTTTAATTGTATAATTTTTAAATTAGTTTGTTTAAACAAAATGACACTTATAAAACAATATTAGATACATAATTTAATAAAGTTTATGATTGTTTGTCTATGTTCATTTATGTTCGATCGTTTATGTTCGTTTAGCGTTCGTTTAGTGTCTTAATGAACAAACATAAACGAACATGAACAACTCATTTTCTTAATAAACGAACATGAACAAGAAATTTCGCCCGTTTAAGCGTTCGTGTTCGTTTATTTGTCTGGTTAAAATTAAATGAACGAACATGAACAAGGCTCCGTTCGTGTTCGTCCGGTTCGTTTACAACCCTACTAAACATGCAATAAAGTGTGGACACTTATATACTCCACACTTTACTTTTATGTGGGGACATTGGTGTTACAAAATTATTGTGAAACACTTACAAAATTAAAGTTGGACCTTAGATCTACCGCTACAACCCATTTTTATTACTATTAACAAAAAAAAATGGTGTTGGAATAATAATTGTATTGATGTAAATTTGATTTCATTTGTGCAGAAATACCACCTTACATTTAAATTTGTTATATTTGACAAGAATAGTTGAAGGCCACAAAGGAGATAACATATATACTATCTACACATCTTCTCTACATTGGAGACGTGGTTTGCTAAAGACATATTACATTTTGTCTACTTTTAAGTGTGATTTGAGTTTACTTTATATATGTAACAGTTTAGGCTATAGACGTATAAACGGGTCTCTAAAACTTATCGAAACATGGCACCTGATTTGGACATACTAAGTATACCTCAAGTTTCTTTGTAAATTTAATATAGGTAGCAATCATTTTATTGATTTACATATGATGTTTTATTTGTTTATAAGTTAACATTAGCAGTAGGAAATGTAACATTCACTTGATTGAGATGCTTCAATAAGGAATCCAAAACAACCCATATATAATTATACAAGTAATGTTTGAAATTGCTTATTAAGTATTCTTTTACAGAGTGTTTGGGATTGCTTATTATAACTAATTATGAAATTGTTTGACAGGTTGTTTTGGTTGCTTACTAAATGTGATTTTACAAATGAATGATACATTATTTCAGTCAAATATATACGCGAGCAAGCAAACTATGAATCGTGGCTCGTGACTGACTTTATATTAGAATCCTACAATTAAGCATAGAAGGATGCAAAATGCAGAGAAATATATATATTTGCGCCAAAGTAACTTTGAAAGTTAGAAGGGTAACATACACTTTGTTTAAACTATGTCTATCGAATATTGGAATTAACAACTAGGAGATTTTATCAAACATGTGATGTGCGTTCATCAAACACCATGATAAGCGCGACATTAGTAAATACATAAACTTATTACTAAGTACCAAATTACCAATCAGAACAACATTGGCTTCTATCATATCAATTTTAATTTGTTTAGAAACTGAATAATGCAACAATGTTTTTTTTGCTCACCTTGACCATTGCGACATGCTCGAGTCCATCTGAAATTATTAAATCCATCTAGTTATCACAACTGGTTAGTTCTAACTATTTAATTGATTAATTCTAACCATCTAGATATGATGATCTGTTTTTGAGCTTGAATGAAACTATTGCAGCTTAACCAATTACCTATACATTTGAATTTGGGGCAAAATAAACACATATAACATATCAGAATTAAAAAAAAAAATAAATAAATAAATAAAAAAAAAAAAAAAAAAAAAAAAAAAAAAAATAATCAAACCTTTCTGAAAGTCATCGGGCAAATGGTGGCGATGTGGTCGACGGTGGACAGAATGGTGCGGGAAAAGTGTTTGTGATATTTTAGAGGGAAGATTGAAATTAAAAGCTGTGAAAGAAAATTTTGTTATCTTTATCTTTATTATCTAAAATGGAAAAATAGTCAAAAGTCAAAGGGAAAAAGTGAAAACTTGAATATTGAATATTGAATGTTGAATGTCGAAAAAAAAGTCAAGGTACCCATGCATGCATTTTTTTATTTATTTTTTTGAAAGTTGGCTTTATTAAAAGAACCTAGGCCATAAGCCATTACACAAAAGACGTAAACAACATCAGTACAACAACAAACACAACCTAAACAAACCCACAAACAACCTAAATAAACCATGCATGCATTTGAAATGTTTAAACATCCATGCGTGTATTGAAGGAACTAATTAAGAAAACTTAATAACTTAAAATTATGTAGTAAATTTAAACTTTGACTAAAATTTAAACTTTGTCATGAATATTTAGTCAAACGTGCAAATTTGTTTAGGCAACTATTTAAGTTACTAAATGCTAATAGGTAGTATCAGTTGAACAATTGATATCATTGTTAAATATATATGACAACTATTGCAAACATATTATTTTATTAAAAATATACCTAATTATTCAAACTACCCTGTAGCATTCATCTCTAAAAACAATTTCAAATTTGCATGTTATGTATAAATCATTGCCTAACTTAGATTGATATTTTTACTGTGTTTTCATTAATATATAAAGCCTCCATCGATGCAAACTTTCATCGCAATTTGTTCGCAAAAAATGTCTAATGCTTTTGTTTCCACCATCTTTTTATTATGCAATCCTTGATCCATTTCCTTATTTTAATGTGTATGTTTGGTTTTGAGTAGATTACTTATTGTTTTGATCTTGCAGGCTCATCCACAACATCAACATGTTAGACTTGAAATCATGGACTAATCTTCTCGATACCGTAAGACATATTACATAACATCTTTGTATTTTATTTTATGTCTCTTTAGTTTTTATGCTTTCTTTGGCTATCAAATGTTACAATATTTTCAACTTTCATTAATTAGGTGAAACCGTTAATGAAGAATGTTGTAAAGGTAAATAAATAGTTTTGTAATATATTTGGTGGAAATCATTTGTACCCATTTGATGAAAGACAATATCATCTTACGTGTTCGTATTATGAGAGCTTGGACACAACAACCTCAATGCCTCATAACAAACTCAAAGTAATCAACCTGATAAGGGTATCACTTTCGAGAAGGTACATGTATATATGCATTTTATTGCTCACTTTGAATCTTTTTTCCTTTATTAATTACGTGTTTTCTTGTGTTGTTACATGTATTCATATATATCTGTATACATTGTTATGGTTGAACAAAATACAAGCAAATGTAAGGATGGTTCTGGTCCCCGGGATTCATTCATCATATCGTGTAAATTGAATTTCTTAATTTAATATAGTCCCCTACAATGAAACGCTATAAAACGTTTTGACATGAACAAACACATTCTTTTTCATACGTCGTATTTTTTTTATTTTATTTCCAGCTATGGTGTGACAAACTTTGATCACAGTTTTGTTGATGATTTGAGTCCAATAGTATCATTTGGTCCAGATTCGTATCTAGACGAAGAAGCCTATGTACGGTATAAATCATTTGTTTAATGTTGAAATGATCATTATGAATGAGAAGTCACATTTAATTATAACTAACTTTTTAGTTTATTGGTCTTTCTTACTATTTAAACGCATGTTCTACAAATGTCATTTTTTGAATATTTCATACAGTTTCCACTATGAAAACATAGCACCCACTTGGGTGATCATGCTTAGTAGAAGCAGATGCTTTTGTTATGACCCTCACAAATGCTATATATATATTCTCTTTTTTTCAACAGTTTTTGCTTATTTAAATGTTCATAATTTTGATTCATTGATTTTCGAATTTACAGCCATTTTTGGTGAAGATATCATAGACCAAGATGTGGAATGTGATGGAAACAACAATATTGACAGGAGCATACATTATGTAGTAAATGATGAATAATTGTATTTCGTATGTGTGTATGATTTAGTTGACTTAAGTATGTTTGTACAATTATACATTCATGTATGAGTTTACGTTTGTAAAAGTCCTTGAAACAAAATCATTAGATAACTTTATAAAAACTATACGAGTACCCGTGCATAACAACTAGATGTTATAACGGCAGATAGTTATAATGATATTTTGGTTACGAAAATAATATTTTGGTTGAGTATTTTGTGTAACTAAAATATCACAATAACTATCTGCCGCTATAAAATTCCATTGCTATGCACAGATACTTGCTTAGTTTTTTTTTTATTGTTATGTGCGGGTATTATTAAATTCGAAAAAATGAGTTAATATATTATTATTATTATTACAAATTTTGAATCTTAATAGACTATTCTATCTTAAAACTATGTTGGCAGATTTGTTGAAAAATGTTCATTCTCTGTGCGCTATGCAACCATGCCATCAGGAAAATAGTTATAGAAAAATATTAATTTGTGCTACAAATAAAGTTTCTCAAAAGTAATATTCGCCGCCAGAATTTTGTCGAAACTAGATACCGCTGCCGCTAGGCGCGGGTACTCGGCTAGTAATTAATAAATGGGAAAATAAGAAAAGGTAAAAAGTGAATATACATCAAGTTTCAATATCAGCTATTGTAGTAAATAAAAAGAAGTGCATATTTTGCCTTCAAGATAAGCAAATACACGTATTATTTTGAGATTTTGGATCAAAACAATATTGTACAAGGAGACACTTTATTTTACATACCTTTAAATTGTTGCATACCAATGGACAATTGTGGACCGTCCGATAAAAAAAACAATTTTTAAGAATAAAAAAACACGGAAGGACAATTTATGTAACTTCTGCAAACTTAACCCACCAAACCCCACTCTCAAACTGATAACTTTCCAGAATCTCCACAATCACTTTCTCTCTCTAAATGAAAACTTTAAAATAAAACAAAAACATAACAAATCATTCAATTTTAATCGTCAAAATCAAAGAAAATACATAAAAATGAACCAATCGAGGCAATCAGAATCAGATCCGTGGAAAAAACATGGTACGAAGCTTCCGATTCATTATTTTGTTATTTATTAACTAGTTGCTGTGATTTTTATTCTTATATTTCAGTTTTTGATAATGTTTATTGAGATTTTTTTTTTGCTTTTTTGTTGATTTTAGTTGCTTATTAGTATATACAAAAAAATGAATTTGTTTTGGTGTGATTTTTATTGTGATTGTGACATGCTTTTGGTTGTGTTTTTTAGTGTTTACATTTGGTTAAGTTTCTGAGTAAAACACTTTGTATACATGGATGCACACCAAGTGTTTGATGAAATGTGTGAGTGAAAAGTATCATACGTGTAGTATCACCAGTGATATTTGAAGTTGAACTGTATATATGTATTATCACTAGTGATATTTGTATTATCACTTGTGAATTTTTTGTTTATTTGATAGGTTTTTTTGTTTACTTGTTAAGATATATTATATGTCATGTATAGTACCACTTTTGATATTTCATTTTTATTGTTTTGTAATCATAGTTAAACTTTTTTTTGGCTAAAAGTTTTGATGATATACTATCTACTGCAAGTAAATGCAGTTCTGTCGTCAATCAATTTTTTGACTCCATCTCCAGAGATTCATAAAAGTAAAGGTATACTGTAACGTATAAGCATGTCTCCTTTAGAAGAATTAATTGTGATGAAACCCTGAATGTATGCGGCGTACTTGATTTAACATTTAGCTTATGTGTTATATCTCACTAGTGATACATACACATTCAGTAGAATGTGTATGCATACTTTCAGTAGAATGTTATAATGGTATCCCTAAAAACACGGATATTTATTCTACAGTATGAACACTTTGCTGTTTTTGTAGATTTTAGTAGTTTATTGAGGGATTGTTGTGAAAGTTAGATAATTATTGTGATAATATGAGAGACTTAACATGCTAAAATAAATATTGTGACTATAACATGCTTTTGTTAGATTTGTAGTAGATATATGTGCATAATGGATAGATTGGGCATTCTTCGATATGTTTAAAAGTGGTATTTGACTCTAGTATTAGTTGGTAGTATATCATTTATGATACAACAGTTCCAATGATTGCTTATTGTTAGTATATCACATGTGATACAACAGTTGCAACGGTTGCTTATTGGTAGTATATCACATGTGATACAACAGTTGTAATGACTGTTTATTGGTAGTATATCGCCTATGATACAACAGTTGTAATGATTGCTTGTTGGTAGTATATCACCTATGATATTTGATGACGTATACTTATTCAGTTTATATATCACGTATGATATTAAAAAAACAATGAACAATTCATACACTAACATGGTATATATTTTATGCAGATTTGAATATAAAACTGAGAACTATCAAGAAGCAAAAAAGCAGGGGTTGAAGGTGAAAGGAAAAAGACCTTCGCGAAAAAACAACCAAGTCAAATTGAAGAAGTGAACAAAGAAACAACATCGTCACCGACAACACTAACAATACCAAGCAAATTAACAAAATCTTCTGCTAGACATTTAAGCTTAGGAAAACACGAAGAACAAAAATAGAAACAGATACACCACCAACAAATACTGAAAGAAACATCTGTGATATCACCTGTGATATAACAGGATCTACAACCACCAACACCATCAACAGTAAATGTTGAACTGACAACAGATACTGCATGTAAGAAAGTAAAGACAGTTGCAGAAAAAGAAGAAGAGGAATGAAGAAGAAGAAGCTGCAAACTAAAAAGAATGAAGTGGGAAAGAAGACAAAAGGAGGGGATGCTCATAAAGCTGTGATGAAGAAAGTTGTAGAAAATAAAAGGACAAAAGCATCAATTAGTAATTTTCTTTTGCTACTTAAATTGTAATTTTCTCTTGCTACTTAAATTGTAAACAATGGTAATTTCTATTCAGTTGTAAACAATGCTTTTGGTTTATCTGAAAATATCAATATTTTGGTAATTTTATTAGAGTATTACAAGTGATATTAATGAAAAGTCAGTTAAAAATACCGTTGACTTTATGAAGAAAACTATGAAAATAAAAACATTACCTATTCTCAAAATCAAACAAGAATAGGATTAATTAAGCATTGTTTTTTAGTAACATAACGATGTAAACATGTTAGAATAAAAAAGGTCAGCATATATATCAATTAAAGAATAATATCACAAGTGATACATGTTAGAAACAAGTAAAAACAATACACATAAATGATGTAAACATTTCATCATTTTCATGCTTTATCACAAGTGATAAAATGACAAAATATTTCATAAACTCACAAAGACCTCAAAAAATAAATTTCAACTATTTATCACAAGAGATACATAACTTCTAATTTATGACAAAGATGGGGCTTAGAACCAGGAAGCTCAGCTGCAAGTGCTTTTCGCATAGCACCATCTTGACCAGTTACAATGATATTCGGATAATGCACAGAAGCTTTCTTGAATGCTTGGAGTAACGATACACAAGATTCAGTAGTTTCATTCTTAAGCAGACCAAAACCAACAGTAACACATCTCCTGTGATTGTCAATTGCAGTAAAAGGCACAAAAATCATCATGTACCTGGAAAGAGAAATATCTCAGGTGATAATATATACAAAATGTACAAAAAATAATGAAATCTCACAGGAGATATTACAAATTAAAAAGCATACTTGTTTGTTTTGTAGGGGGCATAAAAAGAGACGATATCACCAAACTATTTGTGATTGCAATTTGCAAAAAAAAAAAAAAAAAAAAAAAAAAAAAAAAAAAAAAAAACAGTTCCATCAAACGAAAGGATCAACAACAACTGCAGTTGTGGTTCAGAAAAGCACAACAGCTCCACAAGACAAATTGAAGACGCTCGAACAACTTTGATATCGCCTGTGATATCATAAGATCCTCCATTACCACAATTGATTCAACAAAATAAAAGAAAGCTGAAACACCTGTGTTATCACTTGTGATATTAAATGTGATATCACATTTGATATCACATGTGATACAACTGAGAAACCAACAATACATAAAAGCAAAAAGGAGAAAAGCGTAACCTCAAGTACAACACACTAGGTCTTCTTATCTTCTGCAATTAACCGAATTACATGATTCCAAACAGGGTTTAAGTTATAATCAACAACCTTTCTTTTGAACTTTTCAAGTGGCCGAATATATGCAATCACATAAGGATCAGACTTTCCAATCATTTCCATGTTTTTCAAATTATTTGCCTTCACGATTGTTAAGCTAAGCAGTCCTTCTGGCTTAAGCTCTAGGTTACTGCACAATTATCGAACAATACATCAAATGTGCATCACCTCAGATATAGAGTAATGGAGAAAGCAAAATACAAAACGCACTAAAATAATTCAAAACGCCATTCAGAAAATTGAAAATAAGCATCAACTAATGCAACATAGGATATGATTACTCATTTACAATAACTACACTGCACCTTGATTAATTTCCTAAAGCTTGTTTATTCAAATAAATATTTTTGATTTGGTTATATATGAAATGATGGACAAACAGGAACATGTGATTGCTTCTCAACTTGTGCATCACTCTCTTAGGCATTTTGTCAAACACCTTCCATGCATCAAATTTCCATCAATTCACCCATCCCAAAATGATATCATACTAAAACCAATGCTACTCACAATCTAAAACATACTAAAAGTATCAAATAAACAAAATTTCACAAGTGATAATATAAATATCACTAGTGATAATACACAGATACAGTTCAACTTCAAATGTCACTGGTGATACTACACGTACGATAAATAGCAGATTCAAAACAACAATCAGACATAAAAACAACATTCAAATGTAGTTAAAAACAAATTTTCAATTAACAACTTAATTAATAAGCAGAATTACATGAGCAGATAACAAAATTATCAAACATTTTTCACTCACACATTTCATCAAACACTTGGTGTGCAACTTAATAAGAAGGAATGCTAACAACTTGATCCACATAATTACCAACCGATCAACAACATTATCAACCGCAACAACATCAACCAAATCAGTTTCTGAAACAAACGGTTCATTCAAATAAAAAAAGGCATAAAAAAAAGATTATAGGATCGGGAGGTGATGATGAGATGATGATCGGGAGGTGATAATGAGATGATGATCGGAATGGTGATGGTGATTGGAATGGTGATGGTGATGATCAAACAGTAATAGGTGATTGGAATAACTACTTTTTGGAGGGAAATGATGAGAGCAGGTTGGGAGAAAAACACACAGTAACTGTGTGAAAAAAATGAAACGAATGAAGAAAAAAAAGAAGAAAAAACTTTATATAGTTAGGAGAATTAAGGTTAAGTATATTAAATCTTAGGTTAATCCCCACCATTAGATCAAAATAGATGGATGGTGGGGATTTGTCCATTGGTAAGCATCAAAATAAATGTAAGCAAATGAAAATTCCTCATTGTACAAGTTAAATACGGAGTATTACAGAAGCTATTCTTGTTATATTATATCTTGAAGTATTTAGTTAAGCTAAATAATGTGTAAGGAGTTCTTTTTCAAACTTGGTAATTAATGTTAATATGCAGTATAGCATCAAAACTTCTCTCAATTTATACTCATTATTTCATGTATCAAATATCACTTGGTAAGTTGGCATTTAGGACAACAAAGGTCAAGTTATATGTGTTTATTACCGGTAGTTTTTAATATTTCCGTTGAAAATCTGTCCGAAAAAATATTTATTTGTGACGTATTTTCGACAGAAATATTATAACCAAATAATTAATATTAAATCAAAACCTTTCGTTGGAAATCCGTCTGTGAAGTCAAATTTCTAGTAGTGTCTTAAACTAAAATGACTAGAAAGTTTTCAACTTATAATCTCACAGACATTTTTACGTAATCATGTCTATTGTATAAACATTAAACATGGTGTGTTTATAAGTTTCTCGTAAATTATGAGACACAATTATAATGGCTGATGATTTTAAAATGTATTTCATATCAAGTTACATCTCATACTTTTTTTATTAAAGGATTGCATAAATCTATCATCATGACCAGTTATATTATATAATCAAATATATTCATTCACTTTTACATCATAAATAAAGGACACGGGATCCTTTTTTATAGCTATAATCAACAATTACAACTGCCGACAACCACTACGGACTTTTTCTTCTTTACTATTACTATATATCGGCGTCAGTTATTTTTACTTTTTGTATTTTTTTCCACCGTAATCATAGCGTTGCGGGGTATCATGCTAGTGTATTATAAACATCCTTTCCATAAAAGTTTTCCACCAACAACGTGCAAGCAATCGTATGACATTGTCGCCTTCTTGATTGCTCGGGATGTATCCTGCTCTATCCAAGTGGAAGTGTTCACTGTTGAGTGTCATTTAGTAGGTATGAACTCCAAAACTTAGCCTTAGTGGTAAGTCAATAAAGCGACGCGTATCTAATGGAATTTATTATTATTATTATTATTATTATTTTTAAGCTAATATATATTAAGGCCACAAAGGGCAAATAAAGAAAAAGATACAAACTAAAATGCTCTGAGTAAGAGCATAAGAAAAGAAGAAGAAAGAAAGAAAAACAAAAATATAACAAAAACCACCTTGAACTCCAAACGAACTACGAGATGTTCAAATCACCGGGGTTATGAATCCAATGCTTCCATGAGAATCGGTTATTAGGTGCTCTATTTGAGGACCATAGAAGAGACGTCCTTTGGATTAAAGGGAATATGTCTTCATTACGGAAACCAATCCTCTCAAGTTCTGAAGCGACGTGTATCTAATGTGACACACGGTTTCAAATTCTATTTATTGTTGAGTTATTAGTTTGTGTAAGAGTTGTATATCAATGGTAGCAGATCATTTAAAAAGTGTGAATATTTACAAAGTCTAAAAAGTATTTTCAGCCGTTGATCATCATACAAGATTTTAATGTTAATTTGTAGTATCAGCGTCAAAACTTCTCTCAAGTTACACTCATATTATTTCATGTATCAAATATCACTTGGTAAGTTGGCATTTAGGATAAAGGTCAAGTTATATGTGTTTGTTACCGGTAGTTTTTAATATTTTCTTTGAAAATCCGTCCAAAATAATATTTATTTGTGACTTATTTCCGACATAAATATTAAAACCAATAATTAATATTATATCAAACCTTTCGTTGGAAATTCGTCGGTGAAGTCAAATTTCTAGTAATGTCTTAAACTAAAATGACTAGAAAATTTTCAACTTATAATTTCTTCAACTTATAATTTCACAGACATTTTACGTAATCATGTCTATTGTATAAACATTAAACATAGTGTGTTTATAGGTTTCCTATAAATTATGAGACACAATTATCATGGCCGATGATTTTAATATATATTTCATATCAAGTTACATCTCATATATATATATATATATATATATATATATATAGATATATATATATATATTTTATTATTATTAAAGGATTGCATAAAGCTATCATCATGACCAGTTGTATATTATAATTACAAATATATTCATTCACTTTTACATCATAAATAAACGACACCCGATCTTTTTTTTATAGCTGTAATCAACAATTACAACTGCTAACAACTACTACAGATTTTTTTCCCTTTACTATCACTATATATCAGCGTCAGTTATTATTACTTTTTGTATTTTTTTCTGCCGTCAATTATAGCATTGCACGGGTACCATGCTAGTGTATTATAAACATTCTTTCCATAAAAGTTTTCCACCAACAACTTTAAATTAACCACAAAACTATCCAAGTTTTAATAATGTTCCATTATTGTCTAATTGTTTAATTAAGGGTTAATATACAAAAAAGTTACTAAAGTTTACGAAAAATTTGTTCTAAGTCACTAAAGTTTTTTTGTTGCTATTCAGGTTACTAAACTTATTGTGACCGGTTATATTTGTTACTCTTGTTTTGGTAACCTAGAATTACCAGTAATAATACTACGTGGCAAGTATTTTAGATTTCATTTATATTAAAAAAATGAGTTAATATACAAATAAGTTACTAAAGTTTGCCAAAATGTTCATTTAAGTTACTATACGTTTATATTCTTTTACATTTAAGTTAATATACAAACAAGTTGCTAAAATTGTGTATATTTTTATACGTTTTTCTACAACAACTTTTTTGACATTATTATACGTTTGCATTCTTTTACATTTTTGTCTGTTTTTGCACTTTTTTTACAATTTTTCACGCATTTGTATGTTTTTTTTACATAGTTGGACGTTATTAGACTTTTTTGGAAGTAATTTTTTGTTTTGATTTGTTTTCATACGTTATTATAGATTTTTGGATGTTATTATACGTTTTTCGACGTTGTTATATGTTTTCTTACATTTTTATACGTAAAAACGTATAAAACATACAAACGTATTAAAGAAGATAAAACATATAGAACATAAAAACATATAAAACATACAAACGTATAAAAGCGGATAAAACATATAAAACATACATACGTATAAACATATAAAACATAAAAACGTATAAAACATACAAAGGTGTAGAATAACGTAAAAATAGTATGAAACGTACAAAAACGTAAGATAATATATGAAAATGAACGAAAATGTACAAAACCATAAAGTAATGTATGAAAACGTAAAAAGGTATAGAGAAAAACGTACACACACATATAAAAACGGATAAATACATACAAAAACGTATGAAAATGGACAAACATATATACAAAAACGTAAAAAAATGTACGACAACAGAGAAATGCATACACAAACGTATAAAAATGGATAGAAACGTAAACAAACATATGGAAATATACAAAAACGTACGAAAATGGAGAAAAACGTAAAAAAGAACTACAACAAAGAAAACGTACACAACGTATAAATACGTATAAAAATGTACGAAAATGGAGAAAAACGTAAAAAAAATTAAAACATATAAAACATACATAAATGCATAAAAACGGATAGTAACTTTTTTATAAAGTTCAGTAACCTATTTAATAAACTCGTGAACTATAGTAACTTGTTTGTAACATCTCAAATTATAGTGACGACGTGGACAAGGGAACCGGTAAATCATCCGGTTGCCCACCCTCTTAGTAACAAGAATGTCACTTTTTTAAACGTTGAGTAACCCATATAATAAACTCGTTAATTTGAGTAACCTGATTAGCAACAAAAAAACTTTAGTGACTTAGGACAAATTTTCCGTAAACTTTAGTAACTTTTGTGTTTATTCCTTTAATTAAACTATTTTAAAGATATTCATATGTGCATTGTTTGGTTATACCTTAACAATAAATAACCACCACCTGAATTTCACTAACCCCAACCAACTTAATGTACAACCAATTTATGCACATGTGAAAAGAGATATATGCTATAAAATAATAACCAAGTTTGAAAGGTGTTTTATTTTAGTCACTCAAACATAAAAATTACATAATAATAGAACACTATTGAAAATTTGAGTGACTAAAATGGAACATTTTTCAAACTTGATTATTATTTTATAATCAAAGAAAGTTACAGTGACTAAATTGAAACAAAACTGAAAGTTGATTACTATTTCATGATTTTCACATTTTTTACACTAATTTTTTTTACACCTATTCACACACTATTTTTTTTTACACTTTTCATCTGTTTTTACACGTTTTCGTTCATTCCTGCACGTTTTTGTCGTTTTACACGTTTCATCCGTTTTACACGTTTTCGTCCATTTTTGCACTTTTTAATCCGTTTTTGCACGTTTTCGTTCGTTTTTACACGTTTTCATTCGTTTTTACACATTTTCGTTCGTTATTACATGTTCTCGGCCTTTTTTACAAGTTTTCATTCGTTTTTACATTTTTTCGTCCGTTTTTTAACGTTTTCATATGTTTTTATATATTTTCGTCTGTTTTTACACGTTTTCATCTATTTTTACACGTTTTCGTCTGATTTTACACTTTTTCGTTCGTTGTTGCACATTTTCGTCCATTTTTACACGTGTAAAGTTTGTTTTTGCACGTTTATGCTTTTTTTTACATGTTTTCGTCTCTATTTACACGTTTTAATTCGTTTTTACACATTCTTTTTGCACGTTTTCATCTGTTTTACACCTTTTCGTCCATTTTTACACCTTCTCGTCCATTTATACACTTTATTGGCCATTTTACACGTTTTCGTCCGTTTTTACATGTTTTCGTTCTTTTTTTACATGTTTTCATCCGTTTTTATATTTTTTTCATTCATTTTTACACGTTTTCTTCGGTTTATACATGTTTTCGTTCGTTTTTACACATTTTCGACCGTTTTTACATGTTTTCTATTCATTTTTACACGTTTTCATCCATTTTTGCATGTTTTAGTCCGTTTTTGCGCCTTTACATCTATTTTAACATGTTAAGAAAGGACGAAAACGTATAATAATTGACGAAGATATGTAAAAACAGACGAAAACGTGTAAAAATGAACAAAAACAGGTAAAAATGAACGAAAATATGTAAAAACGAACGAAAACATGTAAAACGGACGAAACATATATAAACGTCCAAACATAAGTGTAACAATGACCGAGAACGTGTAAAAACGGACGAAAATGCGTAAAAACGGACGAAAATGTGCAAAAACGGCCGAAGCGAGAAATTGAAAAAACAGATGAAAAAAATGCAAAAACGAATGAAAACATGTAAAAACGGATGAAAACGTGAAAAACATATGAAAATGTGTAAAAACGGACATAAATGAAGACAAAAGGAGGGGATGCTCATAAAGCTGTGATGAAGAAAGTTGTAGAAAATAAAAGGACAAAAGCATCAATTAGTAATTTTCTTTTGCTACTTAAATTGTAATTTTCTCTTGCTACTTAAATTGTAAACAATGGTAATTTCTATTCAGTTGTAAACAATGCTTTTGGTTTATCTGAATATATCAATATTTTGGTAATTTTATTAGAGTATTACAAGTGATATTAATGAAAAGTCAGTTAAAAATACCGTTGACTTTATGAAGAAAACTATGAAAATAAAAACATTACCTATTCTCAAAATCAAACAAGAATAGGATTAATTAAGCATTGTTTTTTAGTAACATAACGATGTAAACATGTTAGAATAATATCATGTTAAATAAAGATATGGAATTAAGTCATTCTTTATTCAACCATTCTGTTTCTCGTTGTTAGTGATTGAGCAAGATTACCAAATCTTCTGAACATATTCAGGAGAGAACTTTGGGCATGGCCATGCAAACATCTTGTCAACCCTACGAGGGGCCCATCAGTATTAAACTCCAAAATAAATTTGAAGGAACAAATTCTATCTTGACTACGAGAATAACCCACGAACTTTGCAACACTTCAGGAAACAACCCTTATGACTACCAGTTACGTATAGCGTTAAGTTGTTCCACAGAAGTGCACTACATTCATGACACTTATCTGGTATCTCAAGTCTGAGGATAACTATTCATAATTTACTTATAACAATATCCACAAAGTAATTATGTAGTTGGGATAAGTCCTATATTCATGCATTCTCATCAATATACTTTCAAGTATATTCTACCACATCTCTCAGATTTGTCTTAGTTTAATGATACTCCCATATCATTAATCGACAATGGACGATTTAGAATAAATAAATTTATTCACGGATTAAACATGCAAATATAGGATACAATATATTATAAAATCAAACATACCAAGTATTTGATTTATATTATAACAATTGTTTAACATCCCTTATCCAAATACCAAATAGATCAATGCATGAAAATTCTTGTTGATGAATTATGCCTCAAGTAATGACAATCATACTTGTTGACAAGGCATAAATCAACCAACTTGATCTATCATAATTTTGAGAATACTTATTTCAAGAATTCAATTAATGAAGTCCTTGTATGTGTGCATTCAACAATCCACATAATAATTCATAAAGTGTGTGACATCCTCTATCACCAATTTATGACAATTTAAACTTTCAAACATTTTAAAGTTTAAAGGATTCTTATTCTTTTAATGTATAATGCAACTGTGCTCTTAGTAGCACAACCAGTTCACATGGCCATTAACAAGGATGAAATCCTACCATGACTAGTATTGAGTGTCATCTCAATTAAACCAGCATCATTGTATACAAACAACAATATGCTCATTAAAACTTCGTAAACTTTAATATCTTATTGTGTAATGTTTGATGCTTTCCTAACTTTCAAGTTTAAAGTTGATGACAATTTGCACAACATTTGACATATTGTTCATCCATAGAATCTAGGAGCAATTCCAGGTTGAGGATGTAATTCTATTAGAATATTCATTACACAAGTTATCTAATAACTTTTAGTTAGATATCAATGTTGTCAAATCACTTCTTATTCAAGAATGATACAACAATTTTAATACACAACATGATGTACATGATGAATCTACAGGTCAACCTTAGACTTCATTAACGTTCTATCTTGTCAAAAGATATTTATCCATTTCCCAAATGATATATCATGTTATATTAGAATCATTTATTTTACTGCACATGTTTATTAACAATAAACATATATTCCAAAGTTGTATGTTTTAATTCTTAAATCTTACAAGTGAAGTTTCATTCCAATCTAAGACTTAACATTTAGCTTTCAAGGAATGTTACTTCTCATATGTTATACAACATATAAGATTTAAAACCTTAACATAATACTCCCACTAGCTTTCAGGAATACTTAAAATTTATCTTACTTCAATTATAAATCAAAACTAAAATTTAATAATTAAATATAAGAATAATTTCATAGATGCATGCATTTATCCATTCATGAATTATTGCACTTCGTACACTTCCAAAGATTATATGAATTCAAAAAACCTTTCAATTACTTACCGTCCTCGCTCAAGTAATTTCTCAAGAAAGAGTTTTGATATTCCATTGTCATATTTCATATTAATGAAAACAAGTATGACAATTATCATCTTTATATATTTAATGTGTCTAGAAAAGAATATTCAATCACAATTAATTGCTTAAGTATGATTAATAATCTTGTCATAAGACATGCATTAAATATGTGTAGAATATTGTCCATATGATTTCTACATAGAAATTCAAACCACTAGGGTTTTTCATCTCTTTGAAGAAACTCATTTCCATTCTCTAGTCTAACTATTAAGACTAGGCGAGTACCCGCGCCTAGCGGCAGCGGTTTCTAGCGGCAGACAGTTAACGATATGCGATATTATCATAATTGTTTCGTATAACGTTCAAAATAGAACGTGAAAAGATCAAAATGTAATTGCAAACGGTTGTAACATGTGATCATTCAACTCTAGCAAAAATTCTTAACATGTATCAAACGACGTATAAAAATATTTAGTGACTCCAAAAAAAAATTACATCAATTTTTAACTATTGTAACATGTATCAAACGGTTGTAACATGTGCATACGTAATAACTGCTTACGATTTTTAAAAGAAGTAGTGGCTATGGCAAGAGATAAGATGTCTCTTTCTTTTGGATAAGGCAATCACAGAAAATGAACTTTGTAGCTTTCTGTTCCAAGAAGTCATTGAACCTCTTGCTTGTCAATTTACCTGGTAGCCATAAATTAGATTTATGATGTGTGACAATAAGTATAATCGGAAAATTTGAGTATGAAGAAGACCAAACCATTGTCGCATCTGTAACATTTCTTTCACTGGTGGGTTGATGAGTATTCCAGAAGTTCCTTCCATATCCGATGAAATACCTGTACAAAGGTACCAAAGACATAATGTTGATACTATGCGGGTAGCTCGAAATTTTGGAAGCGATAAGCCTTTTCCTAAAAAGATAAGCTAGTATATATTAGACATATAGCGTGAATGATAAATAGGATAATAAGATGATGTTACTGCTCATCAGCAATCACAACATCTCTTCACAGTACCGTGTAATGCCTTCCTGTAGAAGATCCAAGAGGTATTTGCTCGTGTTATATGAATAGTGCACATATGTCAAATGGATATAAATATAAAAAGATGAGGTTATAATAAGAACTACATAGTTCACAACCTAATATTGTAACACAACCAAACTAAAATCCTAATGCACATACTTACTCTAGATTCACGAAAAGCAATGTAGATTCAGGTAATAACGTTTGGCGTCTACATGTTCCACAAATATGTAAAGGCCATATGGTTTAATCATCCTTTGGTCTACACAGAATCAAGAAGACGATTAGTTTCTTTTATTTTTATGATACTGGAACTTAAAAGACTATAAATAAAGGAATAAATAAAAAGTTGTTGCTCTTTAGTTTTAATATATGAGTTAAGACTAATAATCATATATCACAACTTGAAATTTTATACACGTAGTTTTCAATGTTTGATTAGATTACAAAGAATTAACGTAACTTCAACCAATATTCTTTCTATTATACCCATATGGTTCAATCATCCTTTGGTCTACACAGGTTAATATTAATAATTATAATTTGGCTATAAATTTCTAAAATGACTCACCTTTTGTGAGGATTGTCCATATCCAGAGTAGTTATACCTGCACAAAGTACTATTTTGTTAACTTACTGATACAAAGAAAGCAAAATAAATGTCTGCAGTTCCAAATGATATTAATTTGTCCTTACTCAAAAAATTAATGAAACTCATTATCCAAATAAGTAGTCCAAGAGATAGTGTTTGGATCTCCTTATTTTGAAAAACAACAGATACTCATCAGTTTACATCACTATATAGCTAATTCGAGCGACCGCAGAACAGGCTAATAAAGAAGAATAGGAAGGTGAGTACGGCGTCAAACTGCATGATACGTTATGACAAATCGGCTACTGATAGCCTGTCTAGCCTAGTAAAATAACTAAAATACATTAACCAACCTGAGTAATGCATAAAAATGGGAAAGTGAGTACGTCATCAAACCTCATGATACATTATGACACATCGGCTACTGATCCACGATATTAGCATGCCTTCTTAGTTCTTACCTCAATATCTTTAGCCTTGGTATGTAAGATACAACGCTGTATAACACACAACATTACTTCTGTTTAAATGAAGGGGTGTTTGGCAGTGCGTTTAGAGAGTGAATATGAGATACAAAACAAATAGAAACCAATAATCAGGTGCCACAAAAATACTACCTACACATATAGCTATAGATAAGCGTGACCAAACTTGTACGTCTAACAGCAGCAAGAAAAAGAAATCGAATTGACAGAAGTCATTTGATACCTAATCTGGCCTGATATTTCAGCGCGTGCAGAAGTGATTAAGAAAAAAAAACAAAAAAACAAATTCACGGAAGTCAGTTGTTGTATACTAAGAACTACATAGTTCACAACCTAATATTGTAACACAACCAAACTAAAATCCTAATGCACATACTTACTCTAGATTCACGAAAAGCAATGTAGATTCAGGTAATAACATTTGGCGTCTACATGTTCCACAAATATGTAAAGGCCATATGGTTTAATCATCCTTTGGTCTACACAGAATCAAGAAGACGATTAGTTTCTTTTATTTTTATGATACTGGAACTTAAAAGACTATAAATGAAGGAATAAATAAAAAGTTGTTGCTCTTTAGTTTTAATATATGAGTTAAGACTAATAATCATATATCACAACTTGAAATTTTATACACGTAGTTTTCAATGTTTGATTAGATTACAAAGAATTAACGTAACTTCAACCAATATTCTTTCTATTATACCCATATGGTTCAATCATCCTTTGGTCTACAGAGGTTAATATTAATAATTATAATTTGGCTATAAATTTCTAAAATGACTCACCTTTTGTGAGGATTGTCCATATCCGGAGTAGTTATACCTGCACAAAGTACTATTTTGTTAACTTACTGATACAAAGAAAGCAAAATAAATGTCTGCAGTTCCAAATGATATTAATTTGTCCTTACTCAAAAATTTAATGAAACTCATTATCCAAATAAGTAGTCCAAGAGATAGTGTTTGGATCTCCTTATTTTGAAAAACAACAGATACTCATCAGTTTACATCACTATATAGCTAATTCGAGCGACCGCAGAACAGGCTAATAAAGAAGAATAGGAAGGTGAGTACGGCGTCAAACTGCATGATACGTTATGACAAATCGGCTACTGATAGCCTGTCTAGCCTAGTAAAATAACTAAAATACATTAACCAACCTGAGTAATGCATAAAAATGGGAAAGTGAGTACGTCATCAAACCTCATGATACATTATGACACATCGGCTACTGATCCACGGTATTAGCATGCCTTCTTAGTTCTTACCTCAATATCTTTAGCCTTGGTATGTAAGAAACAACGCTGTATAACACACAACATTACTTCTGTTTAAATGAAGGGGTGTTTGGCAGTGCGTTTAGAGAGTGAATATGAGATACAAAACAAATAGAAACCAATAATCAGGTGCCACAAAAATACTACCTACACCTATAGCTATAGATAAGCGTGACCAAACTTGTACGTCTAACAGCAGCAAGAAAAAGAAATCGAATTGACAGAAGTCATTTGATACCTAATCTGGCCTGATATTTCAGCGCGTGCAGAAGTGATTAAGAAAAAAAAAACAAAAAAACAAATTCACGGAAGTCAGTTGTTGTATACCTTTTACTGAAGCCCAACTCAAGAAGTGGTTTCTCCAGCTTGTACACGGCATAAGTTTGTGAAGCCTGATGGACCGACCACACCTGAATAATATTCACCCGGTTTAACTACAGGCAGCTGTCTATATAAAATGAAACATCTTTTTGAAACCACTTGAGACTAAAGTAAAGGAACTCACAAAGCTCACGTTAGTTTCAACACATCATGTTAACAACCTGCAGATTAACATACCACGCACACCGTTTTTTTCCCTTTAATGTGGTTTGCACCCCGGCTCAGATCTGCCATGGCTGCAACCACAACGTGTGTGTGGTTACCTCGCCACGATATATTACAGAAAACCATCATCATCGCCTAAATGTCACATTAGCCCAAAATGCCAGCAAAATGGGTTAACGTGAAAGTTTACAATACAAAGTGGATGGAAGCAACCAAAATGTTTAGCCAAGATGGCCATCGTATGTGTCTGGTTCATAGCGCGTAGTTAAGCCGAAATGTCTAAATTTCCAAATCGTTTTCACGGCTTGTTTACAGTTTATACACGACTAAGAAGGCTCAGGCCAACGATTATGGAAATGGTACCCAAAACCCCATGGCTGCAACCATCCGGTTGCCACGCCAAGATATGGGTTTTGGCAAACAACACTTACAAAAACATCGAAGGCTGACAAATCTCATCATCGCCTACAGTATACCCAACGTGTTAAAAAACACAAAATGTGAGCATACACCCCAAAATGCCACAATTAAACCGAACATTAATGCTGCAAATTCAGCCAAGGCGGCCGCGACATACATGTAGCACACTCATATTTTCAAATGCGTAACAGGATAAGAGGGTACGCGAACCTGACATGGCTGCAAACACTGATTTAACCATGATGCCCTGCCAAGACAGGCCGCTTTAACCCATCATATTCCAGTGGCAATGATTTATATAAAATACTTTGTATATACAAACCCATGACAGACAACATTAGGAATTCCACACCAATAACAAAACTTCAATCTTTTTAACATTCCTGTCATCAAAACATATCCATAGTTAAAAAGGTTCACCCTAAAAGCAGTAGTAAGAAAAACAATATCGATATCAATAAACATAAGATTAGTAGAACAAAAGTCAATAAATAAATAATAAAAAACTCACAGCATCACCAAAACCATAAAAACACTACCGAGAGATGGCGGTATTGATCAACCGAAACCAACCAAACCATCAATAAAACCACCGAAAACACCACCAAAGTCACCAATTGAAACCACCTAGTCAATCGAAACAACCCCCAGTCCACCTCTAAGTGGTGGCTATTTAAGCATATGGCGGCGGCTAAAGAGGCGGCACTGGTTCGGCTGAGAGAGAGAGAGAGAATAGAGATGAAATATTTAGGTTAACAGAGACGGTTAGGTTTCTTCAAGCTTGTGTATTAATTTTCTCTCTCATTTGACTTTCAATTTCAATTTTCAACTTTTCACTTTCCTGGTTGACCCTTTTTCCATTTTAGATAGTAGAGATAAACCTAATTTCCAAAATTGATTATCTTTATGGACAGCATCTTTAACATTCATAGTATGAGTAATTTTCCTAATTCAATATTTGGTAATCCATCATAATGATTATCAGGTTTACTATAATCCTGTAACTCATATTTCTCAGCATATAAATCAAATATCTGAGATATCCTTGCAGATCTATGAATGAAAATTCCATCATCATGAGGTCTATCATTTACATGTCTAACCTCATCATGATATTTACTAGTGTATTTTAGAAGATTATGTATCTTGTAATTTCATCTTTCAAGATAAAAAAAACTCCTACTTGCCTTTTGTAATATATAGACTATCTATATATACTTAGCAATTAGAGCAAAACTACATTGTTCTCTTTTTGGGACATTACAAATTACACATTGATAATTCCTGACTTAAGTTTGTTAATAACCTATTCATAAGTAGTTTAACAAATTCAGAATCTTCAATTTTAAAACTTAATGTGATTCATCACATTCCATAATGAAATGGTGTTTTATTAATCTTCTAGGTTGGAGTCATATTGAGTATATTCAATCCATACTCAATATTCTAACCTTGTTACTATTTAAGAAAGAAGTTATGGTTATCATGAATCAAACATATCAAATGTAGTTTGATTCTCCTAACTGAACATACCATCAACTTGTGGTATTCATTAGAATTTTAATATTGTAAGGCAATCTAACAATATATAAGATAAACATATTCCTTTTGGCTTACCTATTTACCAACTAAGTCAACTTAATGGTATAATAGACTTTCCAAGCCAATTACATGTTTTATAACACAAGTACCCTTTAACCAAGTCACTTCATATCCATTTCTCAACAAGAAACATAAACTGTTATAATCCCATTATACGTTATAAATCATTGATCAACTCAATGACTTCTTGTATATGTCTTAATTAAAAAAACATAACAAGTTAACGTCTTACTTTATTATAAGTCTTAAAAGACTTTATGTTTATGTCTTTACAATGAATCATAAACATGTTTAACTAATGTAATTATGAACACAACTCTTGGTTTCAATAGTAATTTCAAGTTAATTTATTTTACTTCACAATAATGCAGGACTACATTATTTTTCATTTATGTCATTCCAAAATACATAAATAAACAAATTTGAAGTAGTATTAGATTTCTTCATTTATGTCATTCTAATAATACATAAAAATCTAATTTGAAGTAGTCTTATATATCATTTTGACACATGTTCTAAATACTTGTCTAATTTAGAAACTGTAAATATGTCCATGCAAGATCTCACTTTACACAGAGATTTACTTTGTTGTTGCAATCTCGCCAAGTTCTCACATGACGTAAATTGTAACACCAAGTGTTTCTTGAATTAGATATGTACAAGTTATATTAGAACGTTAGTCTCTTACCTTGCAGTCAAGAGAATCCATTAAATCATATACTTATATGTTGTACCTTGCACACAATATAGATTTCTCCCACTTGTGCATGTAACAACATCATGTAGCAGATAAACAACACGACATATGTTTGTTTATGTGACTAATATGATTGTGTCATTGATATTAGCATAACTAGTAGATGTAGAACCACTTCATTGTCTAATAAGGAAACGTACATGACTATCCTTGAAAACATAAGTGTCTACAAGTGGAAAGTAATTATCATAAGACATTCTAGAGATAATCTGGGTTACTACCAATATGACAAAGATTGTAACTCCAACTGAATAAGAGATCATTACATTAATTCCTTATTCAGTAATAAGAACACAACACTCCCACTGGATTTGACAACATTGTAAGTGTTGCATTAACCAGTGAAAGAAAATAGCGTTCTATTTACTTTCCTACACCTTTGAGAAAGTCCATACATAACAATTACAAATGTACTTAAAAGAATGTATTCTACTATGTAGATGATGAATTTATCCATCAATGCTATTAACTTGAAAAATTGGGCATGCAATTTTTTTCTTAATAGTTCTACTATTCCAACAATTGTAAGTAGTACTTTTAAATTGTCAAAACACAACAACTAGATAAAATATGCTAGTTTGTCTTTTACCAATTATACAGTAATTAGTCTAGCTTCTAATTTAATAACTCAGAAATATGCAATTTTCTTAACTATTAAAATTTGCTTATGAGTTATGTATTTTAGAATTTAGACAATTCTAATTGTCCTATCATACCTTTTTTCATTCATGAAAAGGAATAGGATTGAATCTCACTCTTTCGCGTGAAAAGAGGACTAGGTTTATTCTCTTAGCAAAGTTGACTCTACCAAAAAACCCTTACAGGTGTAGATCAATTTACCAATACAAGAATAATCTACGTTTACGATTTAATGTTGCATTAATACATTTAAAGAATTAGCAAAATTCAATTTTAGTATTTTCGATAATTAAACTTTTCAAGAAAATAAAATACCCAAGGTAATATTCATATAACCATAGAATTTTCTCGAAAACTAGGATCCAAATTATCATAGGTTCATTACATCAGTTGATCTGCTAGCAACGAACGCATATAATAAGGTAATCTGTCGAACATTAATTGGCAAACAATTTCCAACTCCTAGATCATTATGGGATTTATATTTTCCAACGCTATTGCAAATATAAACATGTTTTATCCCATCTTATGCCATTGAGTCCAAGATCTCACTTCCTACTCAACTTAAGTGTCTAACTTAAAGAACTGCAAATATGTCCATGCAAGATCTCACTTTACATAGAGATTTACCTCTCCATCACAATCTAGCCAAGTAATCTCATGACATAAATTGCAACTTCAAGTGTTCCTTTTAATTAGATGGCATATTCTTAATTTAAAAGGGTACTAGTTTTGATTTTATGTGGTCAAATCAAATATGTACAAAGATGTCATGCATTCATCTTGTAACATAAATTTAATAAAAAACTTTTTATTACCAATTCATAAAGATCAAATTATCAAAGTTTTGATTGAGGTATTGGGTTCACCAATCAAGGAATTTAGTGTTAATTATCATCCATTATACCGTACTTTTGCATAAGTGTAAACACTTAGTGTTTCGGATAATTACCACCGAAGTGGCGCATGAAATTAAAACTAATTCGCCCTTAAGATGAGCTTGTACTTTTATGGCTTACTAAGTAGCTCCATTCGAACTTACAGAGGGCAGAGGACCAGGTAAGCGCAAACGCATAACCTTAGACATCCATTCAGTGTGACTGTGCGCACTTCTTAAATAACCCCTTTATAGTTCATTCGAATGGGTGAGCCGTTCAGTCATTGTACCAAAGTCACCAATCAATTAAACTATTGAAAACTTAACTCTTCCAAAACAAATCAAATTTCGCCATTGTTTAGTCCGTATTATTTTTCTATTCAAAATTACCATTTGCTTAAAACTGTCGCACATAATAAACAAACAAGTAATACTAATAAAAAATATAAACAACTAAAAACAATGCGCACATAATAAACAATTTATACGTGTAAACAAGTAGCCACATGCAACTTATTCGATAAAATCCTATTAATAATCAATGTCTAGGTTAAATTAACGTATATATTAATTAGGGCTTTCACTCTCTCAATTGAAAGTGAGCCACATACATCGACGAATCGATTGCGTAAACCCATAATTAATGATATACCAAATTGCACATAATTGATTCATTAATGTATATAATTGGAGTCATCCCCAATTCAAGATTTTTCATAAATATACATGTGTATAAAACTTAACAATTAATCCAATCTTAACAATTAAATAATAATACAAGCAACTATCCATGACAAACATGCATGTATCATCATGGATATAACATAACAATTATTCAATTAAGTCACAAGATCGCATACAATTCCATGTCACATAACACTTTATTCATGAATTTATCACGTAACAAATATATTAAATCTAGGTTTCGATATTGATAACATAACAATTAATATAAACCCTAAAAAAAATTTAGGAAATCGACTAAAATATTTTAGGGTTTCCACCCAAAAATTTTTTTTTCGATCCATAATAGATTTTTAAAACCAAATTAGGGCAAAATCCTTAACCCTAAAATTAGGGTTTATATAATCATAACCAAAACCCTAGAATAAATCATATCAAACACAATACAATATCCATTTTTTACGTGTTTAGTAATTAATTACTCATTAAAACCAATGACTCGTGATGCCACTGTTGGAATTATATAACATGACAAATCATAAATATAAACAATAAACATCAAAGTAAGTGCGGAAGCATATAGGAACATATAATGAATAATTAATTAACTAAAGAATAAAGTATGCGTACCTTACTTGATTCTAGCCGAACAAGAATCAAATCCACAAACTAGCAATTAGGATGAACCCTAATTAGGGTTTATAGGATTATAAGAATTACCCCTTACCGTTTTGTAAATCAATCCAAGATACACTCAATAGTGTGATTGTACCACGTTCTTGTACACACGTACTATAACAAATTAAAGTAATGCTAGTTTTAATTAAACAAAATAACTTTGTTTTGGAAAAGATGTGGATCGACACCCATAAGGGTTGTACGATCGGATTAAGAACAAAACACACACAAAACAATTTTAGGGTTTAAGCAATGTGCACAAGAGATGGAAAAACAAGAGAGATCAATTACAAACACCCTTGGTTTTGTATTTATACCCAAACTAACTTGGTGAACAAGTTTGAGTTGTAGAGGGATTGGGTTTCCTTTTCTTGTGGCCGATCGGTTCTAACCATCCCACAAGGATTCCGGAACCTTCCCAATATTTACAACATAGTCCTTTTCCAAATACATTTAACTCCCATTAATTCATTACATTAATTATTTAACGTTCGTTATGTTATTTCATTTAATTAATAAATAAATATAACTATTACATTTAATTATTAACTTTAATTCTCATACGCAAAGTGTGCAATCCCGTGGTCTCGAGTTCGATCCTAACACACGTCTATTAATTTATAGTCCATAAAACCAACAAACTGGTCCCAAGATCTTTAAGATTTTCGCTGCTAATATCCATAATATCATTACTGAATTCTGACGAGACTAAATCAGCCGATTCCGAGGAAGGTGATTGAACGAGGGTGATTTCTGGGGGAATATATCTGAGTATCAAGATTGAAACTGCTACTGCTGTAAATGCCAACAATGTACCCACGCTAACCTGCAGGAAGTAGTAGTAGAAGGAAAAATTACTATAAACTATAACAAAATATATATTTTTCCATGTTTATCCGGAAATAACCCTGGTAACCAATGTGTAATAACTTAATTTACAATCACCACACAGTTTCACGTTTCAACTTACCATGCCTGCTAATTGATCGACATTCATGGAAAATGATAGGAATGCAATAAAGATTCCTGTTGCAATTGTACTTTTGACGGGAACATGTGTGCGTTTATTTATATCTGAAAAGAAAGATGGTAATAAACCATCCCTAGCCATTGCCATCAGGATCCTTGGCTGTAAAACAAGAAAGTATGATTATATCAACATAAGATGGGCAAACTATTTATAACCACAAACACACACAAGTTACATACCTGAGGAAGGATTCCACCAATTAAGGCAGCTCAGAGAGCAGTAACAGCTCCGATTGTTATAATGTATCTGCAATCATAATGGCGGTATAAATAAAATGCATGATGTGATGCAGCTTTTATGGACTGAACTGGAGGATGTAGAAAAATCTATCATACTTACACTGCCCAATTCATTCCATAACTAGCAAAAGCCGAGGCAATAGGGGTGTCTGGGTCTAATGCAGAACAGGGAACCAAGCCAACGACAACAGCTGACACAAAGCATATACAAAACACAGCATGTAAACAATGATACACCTATACCAATTGGTAAGTCTCTTTGGGGATTCACCACCTGTAATAAAACAAAGAAATTATATTAGTAAAGAGACATGACCAATAGAAATAATAAATACACAGGCTAGTTAGTAATTACCTCTTCAGCTGTGCTTGTGATTGCATCAAAACCGACATATGAGAAAAACACCGTTGCAGAGCCAGCAACTACCCCGTTAGCTCCAAAAGGGAGATACCTGAAAATTCAGAAGGATTTTGTATTTGGTATAGTATGAATCTTAAGGGTAAGATTATATTGTAAATCAGACGGAATATTTTCAAATTATTACCCGCCCGGAATTTGATATCCAACCCATTGAGTCTTGAAACCAATATATCCACCGGCTAGTATGATAAAAAGCAAGGCTAGAACATTTATGGTTGTAATTGTTAGTTTTATGGATATAAATTAGTAGACGTGAGTTAGGATCGAACTTGAGACTATGGGATTGCACACTTTACGTATGAGAATTTAAAGTTAAATAATTAAATATAAACGTTGTATTTATTTATTTATTAAACGAAATAACTAACGAACGTTAAGTAATTAATGTAATGGACTAACGGACGTTAAAGGTATTTGGAAAAGGACTAGAATGCAAAGTTTGGAAGTTTCCGGAATCCCTTGGGGATACCCTTATCCTATAGGCCAAGGAAGAAAAGGAAATAAACCCAACTAGTTCACCAAGTTTGCTTGGGTATATATACAAGGCTAGGGGTCTTGTTTTTGCATCTCTTGTATTCATTAGCTAAACCCTAAAACTTTTTTTTGTGTGTTTTTAAGCTACAAACCGATCGACCAAATCCTCTAGGGGATCGATCATCTCTTTTCCACAAACCAAGTTATTTGGTTTAATAAAACTAGTATTACTTTAATTCGGTTTAGTACGTGTGTACAAGAACATAGTAATAACATAATTTTGTTATTATCCTTGGATTGAATTACAAAACGGTAAGGGGTAATTCTTATAATCCTATAAACCCTAATTAGGGTTCATCCTAATTGCTAGTTTGTGGATTTGATTCTTGTTCGGCTAGAATCAAGTAAGGTACGCATACTTTATTCTTTAGTTAATTAATTATTCATTACATGTTCTTATACGCTTCCGCACTTGCTTTGATGTTTTGTGTTTCTATATATGATTGTCATAGTATATAATTCTAAAAGTGGCATCACGAGCTTGGTTTTAATGAGTAATTAATTACTAAACACGTAAAAAAACGGATATTGTATTGTGTTTGATATGATTTATTCTAGGGTTTTGGTTATGATTATATAAACCCTAATTTTGGGGTTAGGGATTTTGCCCTAATTTGGTTTTAAAAATCTATTATGGATCGAAATTTTTTTTTATGGGTGGAAACCCTAAAATTTTTTAGTCGATTTCCTTAAATTTTTTTTAGGGTTTATATTAATTGTTATGTTATCTATATTGAAACCTAGATTTAATATATTTGTTACGTGATAATTTCATGAATAAAATATTATGTGACATGGAATTGTATGCGATCTTGTGACTCATTGAATAATTGTTATGTTATATCCATGATGATACATGCATGTTTGTCATGGATAGTTGCTTGAATATTGTTTAATTGTTAAGATATGTTTATCACATGTTTATTTACGATAAATCTTGAATTGGGGAAGACTCCAATTATATACATTAATGAATCAATTATGTGCAATTTGGTATATCATTAATTATGGGTTTACGCAATCGATTCGTCGATGTATGTGGCTCACTTTCAATTGAGAGAGTGAAAGCCCTAATTAATATATACGTTAATTTAACCTAGACATTGATTATTAATAGGGTTTTATCGAATAAGTTGCATGTGGCTACTTGTTTACACGTATAAATTGTTTATTATGTGCGCATTGTTTTTAGTTGTTTATTTTTTATTTATTACTTGTTTGTTTATTATGTTAGACAGTTTTAAGCAAAGGGTAATTTTGAATAAAAAAATAATACGGACTAAACAATGATGAAATTTGATTTGTTTGAAGAGTTAAGTTTTTAATAGTTTAATTGATTGGTGATTTTGGTACAAATGGTCTGAACGGCTCACCCACTAGAATGAACTATAAAGGGGTTAATAAAGAAGTGCGCACAGTCACACTGAAAGGATGTCTAAGGTTTTGCTTTGCGCTTACCTGGTCCTCTGCCCCCTGTAAGTTCGAATGGAGCTACTAAGTAAGCCATAAATGTACAAACTCATCTTAAGGGCGAATTAGTTTTAATTCCATGCGCCACTTCGGTGGTAATTACCCGAAACACTAAGTGTATGCAAAAGTACGGTATAATGGGCGATAATTAACGCTAAATTCCTTGATTGGTGAACCCAATACCTCAATCAAAACTTTGATAATTTGATCTTTATGAATTGGTAATAAAAGGTTTTTTTATTAAATTTATGCTACAAGATGAATGCATGACATCTTTGTACATATTTGATTTGACCACATAAAATCAAAACTAGTACCCTTTTTAAAATTAAGTTATATGCCATCTAATTAAAGGGACACTTGAAGTTGTAATTTACGTCATGACAGTACTTGGCGAGATTGTAATGGATAGGTAAATCTCTATGTAAAGTCAGACCTTACATGGACATATTTGCAGTTATTTAAGTTAGACACTTAAGTTGAGTAGGAAGTGAGACCTAGACTCAAAGCATAAGATGGGATGAAATATATTTATATTTACAATAGCGTTGGAAAATATAAATCCCATAATGATCTAAGAATTGGAAATTGCTTGCCAATTATTGTTCGACAGATTACCTTATTATGTGCTTTTGTTACTAGCAGATCAACTGATGTAATGGAACTACGATACTTTGGATTCTAGTTTTCGAGAAAATTCTATGGTTATATGAATATTACCTTGGGTATTTTATTTTCTTGAAAAGTTTAATTATCGAAAATACTAAAATTGAATTTTGCTAATTCTTTAAATGTATTAATGCAACATTAAATCGTAAACGTAGGTGATTCCTGTATTGGTAAATTGATCTACACCTGTAAGGTTTTTTGGTAGAGTCAACTTTGCTAAATGAATTAACCTAGTCCTCTTTTCATAATAAAGAGTGAGATTCAATCCTATTCCTTTTCATGAATGAAGAAAGGTATGATAGGACAATTAGAATTGTCTAAATTCTAAATACATAACTCGTAAGCAAATTTTAACAGTTAAGAAAATTGCATATATTTCTGAGTTATTAAATTAGAAGCTAAAATAATTTACTGCAAAATTGGTAAAAGACAAACTAGCTTATTTTATCTAGTTGTTGTGCTTTGACCATTTGAAAGTACTACTTACAATTGTTGGAATAGTAGAACTATTAAGAAAGAAATTGCATGCCCAATTTTTCAAGTTAATAGCATTGATGGATAAATTCATCATCTACATAGTAGAATACATTCTTTTAAGTACATAAGTAATTGTTATGTATGGACTTTCTGAAAGGTGTAGGGAAGTAAATAGAACGCTATTTTCTTTCACTAGTTAATGCAACACTTACAATGTTGTCAAATCCAGTGGGAGTATTTTGTTCTTATTAATGAATAAGGAATTAATGTAATGATCTCCAATTCAGTGGGAGTTACAAGATTTGTTATCTTGGTAGTAACCCAGAATATCTCTAGAATGTCTTAAGATAATTACTTTCCACTTGTAGACACTTATGTTTTCAAGGATAGTCATGTACGTTTCCTTATTAGACAATGAAGTGGTTCTACATCTACTAGTTATGCTAATATCAATGACACAATCATATTAGTCACATAAACAAACATATGTCGTGTTGTTTATCTGCTACATGATGTTGTTCCATGCATAAGTGGGAGAAATCTATATTGTGTGCAAGGGACAACATATATGAATATGATTTAAAGGATTCTCTTGACTGCAAGGTAAGAGACTAACATTCTAATATAACTTGTACATATCTAATTTAAGAAACACTTGGTGTTGCAATTTACGTCATGTGAGAACTTGGCGAGATTGCAACAACAAAGTAAATCTCTATGTGAAGTCAGACCTTGCATGGACATATTTGCAGTTTCTAAATTAGACAAGTATTTAGAACACGTATCAAAAATGATATATAAGACTACTTCAAATTAAATATTTATGTATTATTAGAATGACATAAAATTAAATGAAGTAATCTAATCCTACTTCAATTTGTTTATTTATGTATTTTTGAATGACATAAATGAAAAATAATGTAGTCCTACATTATTGTGAAGTAAATTAACTTGGAATTACTATTGAAACCAAGAGTTGTGTTCATAATTAATTTAGTTAAACATGTTTATGATTCATTGTAAAGATATTATAACAACCCGTAAAATTTCGGATTATTTTAATAATATTTATCGCGTCAGAAAATTCAAATCAATTCTTTTCCGACAAAATGCCAATATCTAAAATATAAAAACGAGAGGTCATTTCGTTCCTTTAGAAATAAGACACCGCACTTACAATACTTGCCCACAAAGTATCTGTGAAATTTATTATTGTCCAAGTTAAAATTTAAGCATACATAAGCTTAATCCATCAGTTATTTCGCACACTACATCGCAGTAGCAAACAAAACTAAAAATAAATACTGAGATAAGAGAAAAATACATTTTTATCAATCACTAATAATTTACGAAAGAAAACAAAAGGTTATCTCGTGAATTTAGGAAGCCACGGCACCGCACGCAGACCGACACCAAATTAATAACGGCAAACAATTTTAATCAAATTCCTACATAATAAGAATGTCATATTATTACGGTTAAGAAATCGTTTCCAAAAATATAATTTTTATATCTTTCGGGTACCGGGAAGGTACGTTTACTCGAGAATTCAACAAAACACGGGGTACAGTTATACAGTATTAACAGTAAAGACAAAAATAGATAATACTACCCCACTTCTATCCTTAGCCGCCCACTTGCTTTACTGTTCTTCTTCTTCTTTCCTTTTCTCGCTTCCATCCAAAACCAGGAACCAAAAAGAAACCTGCTTCCCTTCCTCTTCAGTCACCATAATCCATCACCACAAATCTTCAGCCACATAATCTACCCTAAGGGGACACTAGCTCGGCTGTGAATAGAGATGGAATCCAAGTAGAGTGCCACGCGACAATCAAGAAGAGAAAGAGAACACAAGGCTTCCTTAATATACATCTATATATAGCGTCAACTCTTGAAGCAGGTGTATTCACTCATCACAACACAAAAATAATTAGGGTTCTTAATAATTAGGGTTTCTCAAAACAAAGGGCTTTTGGAAATTGATAGAGGGGTTTTGTAAATTGACGCGTTAAAGGTGTAACTCGAGTTTCAATTGTATCAAATTCAAGAGGTTCGACTCCGTTTGGCAGTCTCGTATGACCTTCCTCTTCATGGTGTCAACAAATTGTTGTAAGAATTAATACTTTTAATTGATACTTATTAATGAGTTGTAATTGTTTATTTACTTTGAACCGATTGGACTAATACAAAAATAAATCAATTTGGGTGTGATATTGAAAAAGTTGTTGTTGTTTATGTGTGGTAAAAACCTGGGGAAAAATCACATTAAGAAACCTTGTATTTGGCTCAATGAGGTAATCATTTTAACAACTTGCTTCGGCTTATCTTCTAGTTTATCCGACCTATTTGCTCACTCATCCTTTGGCTCATTTGTGTGGTGTCTCGACCAGTGTTAATACCCACTCGTATGGTGATTGTTTAGCTGGTCTATGATTCGGCTTATGTCCTTGCCTATTCTTTTTGAGCTCATCTTTCCTAGTTTATTTCCCAGCAAATCATGAGAGCTTCTAAGTATAAAGAGGTTTTTGTGTTCGGACCATTTCAGTCAGCTAGAGTGCGTTTGTTTATTGCTTGTTTGTCCAGCCGTGAGTCAAAATAAACCACCACTAGGGTGCTTGGTTTTCTCTTTGTACTGCTATTCTCCAGCCCCGAAGTGGGTGCGTTGTCCACTGATTTCCAGCCCCAAATAGGGTGCATTAATCTGCTGATTTCCAGCTCATATAGGGTGTGTTTGTTCGCTGATTTTCAGCTCAGAAAAGGGTGCGTTGGATCGGTTTAGTTCAGCCCCTAAAGGGTGTGTGTTGCTTGTTACTTCTGCACAAAGGAGTGCGTTTGGTCCTGTGTATAACAACCCCAACATGGGTGTTTGTTTGGTTGTCACACAACCCCAACAGTGGGTGTCCCATTCTAGTTCCCTTTTCTTCTTGCAAATATCACAATAGAGCAAGTTTGGTCTTTTGTCCATGTATTAAATATAAAAGATGTATAAGATTAAATGGGTTAGTATCCACTGATAGAAAATAACAATGGATAACCTTGGTCTTACTCATTTTCTTTTCCAACCATATAGCCATCCCAAGTAATCTAGTGAAAATTAATATGTTTTGTGATTGGGAAATAAGTGTCAATTATTCAAATTTGTTTAATCACCCAACAGTGGGTATGTAACACCCTAGGCAAATCCCACATCGGCTGTGGCCTGGAGAGATGCTGGGCTCATAAGATAACATTCGTCTTACAATGACACAACGCGTTTTGTGGTCTACTGCGGGTGGAGTTCTTAGGAACTGGCAGTTAAGCGTGCTCATGTGAGAGTAGTACTGGCTTGGGTGACCTGCCGGGAAGTCTTCAAATGAGGCCACAAAAACAAAGTCGTGAGCCTGCGGGCAAAGCGGACAATATTGTGGTAAAAAAAAGGCGGGGTGTTACAAGTGGTATCAGAGCCACTCCTGAGCCGTTCGGGATGGTGGGGCAAACCTCATCGAGGACGATGAGTCCCTAAGGGGGTGATTGTAACACCCTAGGCAAATCCCACATCGGCTGTGGCCTGGAGAGATGCTGGGCTCATAAGATAACATTCGCCTTACAATGACACAACGCGTTTTGTGGTCTACTGCTGGTGGAGTTCTTAGGAACTGGCAGTTAAGCGTGCTCATGTGAGAGTAGTACTGGCTTGGGTGACCTGCCGGGAAGTCTTCAAATAAGGCCACAAAAACAAAGCCGTGAGCCTGCGGGCAAAGCGGACAATATTGTGGTAAAAAAAAGGCGGGGTGTTACAGGGTAAATTATGGTTTTACCCATTCCATTCTCAAATTTGCAATATAAAATCTACTCCGTATTAGATCAAATGAAATGGGCTGAATTTGGACTAAAAATAAATTTGGGTTTGGAGTTGACGAAAAGTTGTATTGGTTTACTTATATCGCTTATACATATACACATTGATTCTTAAATGAGACTATAACAATTGGAGTTAAATTATGTTTTAATCTTATAATATTTGGCCTACTTAAGTTTAATCTGCGGCCTTTTTAATCTATTTTGATATAAATTATACAATAAGTCTAACCCGCGGCCTCATTGGCCTATTTGATATAAATTATGTACAAAGTCAAATCTGCGACCTCTTTGGCATATTTTGAATCTATTAAATCTAACCTAATACAAATATATAAGTCTTCCTCACTTTAAAGACTATCACTTATTCTAACTTAATTGAGCTTATTTGACATATTTAACTTATTAAAACTTATATAAGTTTATTAAGAGGCTTGAAGTTGTTATATAAATTAAGTGAGAAATTTGTGGCATGTGAGATTTTTGGGAAAAATAAAACATATACACGGGTCACGCCCGATTTTTGGCAAAATATATATATATATATATATATATATATATATATATATATATATATATATATATATATATATATATATATTTTAATAACTAACAAGAGGAAGTTTTATTTCATAACTTTTACCCCTCGATATATTAAATAAAGTTGTTAAATAAAACTAATATCGAATCCTTTTGAATATTTTCACTTAAACTAATACATGTAACGTATACAAAGATGTACAATTAGTAAATATGTACCTTTGGTAATAATGTTCACATAAATCGTTAGTGTCTAATATCATATGTAATTACTTCCGTACATCGTCATTCAGTTATCATCAAACCGAAGTCTTGTTCATACCTGATATCTTTTCTGCGTGTACCCTTCCAAGTATTCTCATTTGGTCACCATTAAACCAAAATCGTAATTCCTTCCTCAAGACTTCCTTCCATGTCATACCCTCATAAGCCGAGATCCATTCAAATCTTTGTAAATCATTTTAAGATAAACGATGCCACACAAGCAACAACAACAACAACAACAAAAACATTTAAAACTTATAAAGTTAGCTAAACTCTATCGAGTCTTAAACATAAAGACTAAATATGCCGTACTTAATTAGGTTGCGTGTCGGAGCCGTGCACTATCACTCCTTGATTAATTCCCTTTAGACTTCATATTGCACATAGCTAAGGTGAGTTTCATAGCCCCTACTTTTAACTGCTTTATACTTGTTTTGGGGGAAGATACATGCTCATTTTACATAAATCATTTTACTTGTGCATTCCATGCATACTATGCTTTTACATGTTTAAAATTTTTATCATACATAGATGTTTTATAGAGCATACCAAAATGTTTGACCTAGAATATTACGCAACTTAGCCTAAGTCCTTAGATCCCAAATTGCTCTCTTCATGAACCGTCAATTCCTGCTGGGAAGCGCGAATGTTATAAATAGATCTATTGAGGGTGACTCCTCTATTCGGTTGACCCCGCTTGGGTCAAGGCGAAACATATAGCATGTCGGGACCGAGTGTATTGGGATAAACACTCGCCATGGGCTCCACAAATGTATGACTTCTTTGTGCATACAAGAACTGTCGTAGTTTCGGTTGCATGAACTTAGTGCTAGCGTAATAGATTCAATATATGACATTATATTCGTTGTAATGTACATATACCCTACTTATGGCACACTAATGAAATCTCTTTTATGAAATCCTTTTATGAATTGAAACCATAAACTTTATGACATTATGCAAGATGTAATGATCATCAAAAACCAACTTCGAAACAGTGTACTGAATTCCTTTTTAAATAAACCTATGAACTCACCAGCGTAAGCTGACCCCTTTTAGCATGTATCTTCAGGTTTGGAGGCGCAAGGCAAAGGCATGGCATGGTCATAGATGACTCTGATTTATGCATTGGGACCACTCGTTTATAATGGGCCATTTTCCGCACTAATCAATAATGTAAACATTGTTTTTAAGAAATGAATAAAAGTTATTTATAAAAATCCGTTGTTCTATGCTTATGTTATGGTACCAATTTAGTAGCACCCAAATACCTGTATGCTTCCGCTGAGTCATTTTTGGGGGTGTTATAGATATAAACATAAAGTCTTTTAAGACTTATAATAAAGTAAGACGTTAACTTGTTATGTTTTTTAATTAAGACATATACAAGAAGTCATTGAGTTGATCAATGATTTATAACGTTAAATGGGATTATAACACATTTATGTTTTCTTTATGAGACATGGATATGAAGTGACTTGGTTAAAAAGTACTTGTGTTATAAAGCATGCAATTGGCTTGGAAAGTCTATTATACCATTAAGTTGACTTAGTTGGTAAATAGGTAAGCCAAAAAGGAATATGTTTATCTTATATATTGTTAGATTGTCTTACAATATTAAATTCTAATGAAAACCACAAGTTGATGGTATGTTCAGTTAGGAGGATCAAACTCTATTTGATTTGTTTGATTCAAGATAACCATAATTTTTTTCTTAAAAAGTAACAAGGTTAGAAAATTGAGTATGGATTGAATATACTCAATATGACTCAAATCTAGAAGATTGTTAAAACACCATTTCATTATGGAATGTGATGAATCACATTAAGTTTTAAAATTGAAGATTCTGAATTTGTTAAACTACTTATGAATAGGTTATTAACAAAGTAAAATCAGGAATTATCAATGTGTATTTGTAATGTCCCAAAAAGAGAACAATGTAGTTTTGCTCTAACTGCTAAGTATATATAGATAGTCTATATATTACAAAAGGCAAGTGGGAGTTTTTCTATCTTGAAAGATAAAATAACAAGATACACAATCTTCTAAAACACACTAGTAAATATCATGATGAGGTCAGACATGTAAATGATAGACCTCAAGATGATGGAATTTTCATTCATAGATCTGCAAGGATATCTCAGATATTTGATTTATATGCTGAGAAGAACATGAGTTATAGGATTATAGTAAACCTGATAATCATTATGATTGATTACCAAATATTGAATTGGGTAAATTACTCATACTATGAATGTTAAAGATGCTGTCCATAAAGATAATCATTTTTGGAAATTTGGTTTATCTTAATAGTTAGACTAGAGAATGGAAATGAGTTTCTTTAAAGAGATGAAAAACCCTAGTAGTTTGAAGTTCTATGTAGAAATCATATGGACAAAATTGTACACATATTTAATGCATGTTTTATGACAAGATTATTAATCATACTTAAGCAATTAATTATGATTGAATATTCTTTTCAAGATACATTAAATATATAAAGATGATAATTGTCATACTTGTTTTCATTAATATGAAATATGACAATGAAATATCAAAACTCTTTCTTGAAAAATTACTTGAGCGAGGACGGTAAGTAATCGAAAGGTTTTTTTAATTCATATAATCTTTGGAAGTGTACGAAGTGCAATAATTCATGAAATGGATAAATGCATGCATCTATGAAATTATTCTTATGTTTAATTATTAAATCCTAGTTTTGATTTATAATTGAAATAAGATAAAATTTGAAGTATTCCTGAAAGCTAGTGGGGGTATTATGTTAAGGTTTTAAATATTATATGTTGTGTAACATATAGGAAGTAACATTCCTTGTAAGCTAAATGTTAAGTCTTAGATTGGAATGAAACTTCACCTGTCAGATTTAAGAATTAAAACATACAACCTTGGAATATATGTTTATTATTAATAAACATGTGCAGTAAAATAAATGATTCTAATAAAACATGATATATGGATAAATATCTTTTGACAAGATAGAACATGAATGAAATCTAAGTTTGACGTGTAGATTCATCATGTACATCATGTTATGTATTAAATTTGTTGTATCATTCTTGAATAAGAAGTGATTTGACAACATTGATATCTAACTAAAAGTTATTAGATAACTTGTGTAATGAATATTCTAATAGAATTACATTCTCGGTCTGGAATTGCTCCTAGATTCTATGGATGAACAATATGTCAAATGTTGTGCAAATTGTCATCAGCTTTAAACTTAAAAGTTACGAAAGCATCAAACATTACACAATAAGATATTAAAGTTTACGGAGTTTTAATGAGCATATTGTTGTTTGCATACAATGATGCTGGTTTAATTGAGATGACACTCAATACTAGTCATAGTAGGATTTCATCCTTGTTAATAGCCATGTTAACTGGTTGTGCTACTAAGAGCGCAGTTGCATTATACATTAAAAGAATAAGAATACTTTAAACTTTAAAATGTTTGAAAGTTTAAAGTGTCATAAATTTGTGATAGAGGATGTTACACACTTTATGAATTATTATGTGGATTGGTGAATGCACACATACAAGGAATTCATTAATTGAATTCTTGAAATAAGTATTCTCAAAATTATGATAGATCAAGTTGGTTGATTTATGCCTTGTCAACAAGTATGATTGTCATTACTTGAGGCATAATTCATCAACTGGAATTTTCATGCATTGATCTATTTGGTATTTGGATAAGGGATGTTAAACAATAATTATAATAAATCAAACACTTGGTATGATTGATTTTATAATATATTGTATCCTATATTTGCATGTTTAATCCGTGAATAAATTTATTTATTCTAAATCGTCCGTTGTCAATTAATGATATTGGAGTATCGTTAAACTAAGACAAATCTGAGAGATATGGTAGAATATATTTGAAAGTATATTGATGAGAATGCATACCAATTTCAGATGATATTCAATGAATTGAATATAGCACTTATCCCAACTACATGATTTTACTTTATGGATATTGTTATTAAGTAAATCAAAAATAGTTATCCTAGGACTTGAGATACCAGATAAGTGTCATGAATGTAGTGCACGTCTGTGGAGCAACTTAACGCTATACGCAACTGGTAGTCATAAGGGTTGTTTCCTGAAGTGTTGCAAAGTTCGTGGGTTATTCTCGTAGTTAAGATAGAATTTGTTCCTTCAAATTTATTTTGGAGTTTAATACTGTTGGGCCCCTCGTAAGGTTGACAAGATGTTTGCATGGCCATGCCCAAAGTTCTCCCCTGAATATGTTCAGAAGATTTGGTAATCTTGTTCAATCACTTATAACGAGAAACAGAATGGTTGAATAAAGAATGACTTAATTCCATATCTTTATTTAACATGGTATTAGAAACAAAAGGATAATAATAATGAGAGATCATTAAAAGGTTTTCCAGGAGCCTTGCTCGAGTTGTACTAGAGGCATCGAAGTGTTGCTAGACGCTAACCGATGTGATCACTCTATTAAGATATATCCAAGTGGGAGCTGTTAGTTTTATGGATATAAATTAGTAGACGTGAGTTAGGATCGAACTTGAGACTATGGGATTGCACACTTTACGTATGAGAATTTGAAGTTAAATAATCAAATATAAACGTTGTATTTATTTATTTATTAAATGAAATAACTAACGAACGTTAAGTAATTAATTTAATGGACTAACGGGCGTTAAAGGTATTTGGAAAAGGACTAGAATGCAAAGTTTGGAAGTTTCCGGAATCCCTTGGGGATACCCTTATCCGATCGGCCAAGGAAGAAAAGGAAACAAACCCAACTTGTTCACCAAGTTTGCTTGGGTATATATACAAGGCTAGGGGTCTTGTTTTTGCATCTCTTGTATTCATTAGCTAAACCCTAAAACTGTTTTTTTTGTGTGTTTTTAAGCTACAAACCGATCGACCAAATCCTCTAGGGGATCGATCATCTCTTTTCCACAAACCAAGTTATTTGGTTTAATAAAACTAGCATTACTTTAATTCGGTTTAGTACGTGTGTACAAGAACATAGTAATAACATACTTTTGTTATTATCCTTGGATTGAATTACAAAACGGTAAGGGGTAATTCTTATAATCCTATAAACCCTAATTAGGGTTCATCCTAATTGCTAGTTTGTGGATTTGATTCTTGTTCGGCTAGAATCAAGTAAGGTACGCATACTTTATTCTTTAGTTAATTAATTATTCATTATATGTTCTTATACGCTTCCGCACTTGCTTTGATGTTTTGTTTTTCTATATATGATTGTCATAGTATATAATTCTAACAGTAATTACACCTTGTGCCAATGAACTCTACAAAAGCAGTATATCAGTGTAACATATGAAAACAACAATAACAATACCCAATCCCGCCAAAGTATGAAAACAAATAAGATGAAATTAACTTAAATATAAAAATTCTTAGTCCATTTGTGTTTTATCTTTACAAACAATTTTTATTTAAGGAGATCTTAACTGTGACTCTATGCTATATATTTCATGCAATATGTTAACAAGTACATGTTGGATTTGCAAAATATTTTCTTTACTTAATAGAGAGTTTCAAATTACCAACTTCATTAATTGGTATATTGACTTTTATGACATGTTTAGTGCATGGGTTTAGTCAGTTCGAACATTTTTCAATAAGTATTTAGTTTAAGTTGGAAGACCAAATAAGCCATGGCCAAATGAGCAAACCCGAGACCCGACTTGGGCTTGTCTCGGTTCAACATAGTTGACCAAAAGAGGAAAAGTTAAGCCCGATATGAGTTGGGTTTAACCCACAACGGAGGGATCGAGTATTACGAGTGACAGTGAGCTCGAAAGCTTATGAAGTAACAAAAATAAATACGAAAGTGAGTAGGTAGTCGAGATACGAAGCAATCCAAGTTAAGCCAAAACTCGAGTTAAGTTGCATGGTTTCTTTTAGTCCTTGTGATCTAAATCTCAAATAACTCTACAATGCATGCATATGTCGTTTTAGAAATACATGAATATACTAGTTTTCATGAGTGTTAATCATGTTTTAAAGTTTTCCACACAAGTTTCAAGCAACACAACCAAGTTCATATTTCTTGCACGTAAGTCGAACGTATGTATGTATGCATGAATAACGTATTGAAAATAGCCTTGAAGGACTTACGACACCTCAAGGGTGGTGAAGACACAAAATGCAATGAATGGACAAAAGGAAAAGAACCCAAGAACTTATCCCGTCACACTATTCTAACTTGTAACCCTTTGTAACCACCTAAATCCTTCTCTTCCTCTTCCCTAGCGACTTCGATAGTGAGTGAGTATGTAAATGAGTTTGGGAGTGTGTTATGAGGAGTGATGCAAGGGAGGGTGGTTTTTATAGAGAAAGCTTTAGCATGGCATGTGTTTGGTTTTTGAGTGAGCTCGACATGGCTGCTACAAACAAGGGCATGCCTTGGACGTACGTTTAATGGCAGCCAATGATGGCTTGTTTTTGCTTGTGTGCCTCGTGATGTTCACATGGTTCGATTAGATTATCAATGAGGCAAGGAAGGAAAGTTTTTGTTAGCATTGGATACTGGAAATTCATTGTTGTCTCCTTTACGGTTATGATTTCCTTATTCTTATCATTCTATCCACTACCTGTCATCTTCCTTTTCTTTTTTCCTTTTCCAATCTTAATCTAAACCAAACGTCCCTAATACCTACAGTGCCCTGGTTAACCAACGGTTTACCTACTGAATCTTCCAAGAATAGTACCCTGGTTTCCTTCTAACGAACTACTCTTAACTAACCGCAATCTCCTGGTTTTTTTAAACCTATTGCTTTCACCAAAAACATTCCCCTGGTATTATCGTAACCTATTATTTTCCACCCAAGACAATTCCCTGGTTTTCAAAACCTATTGTCCTAACAACACCAAAACAATAATCCTGTTCTTAAAACTATTGTATACAAATCCGAAACAATTCCCTGTTTTAAAAACTATTGCTTTCACACCCACTAAAACAATTCCTTGTTTTCAACTCGAAAACTATTGTTTTACAAATCCTAAAAATAGTATTATGTTTTTTTCGGTTGTAAGACAAATCCAAAAACCAATCGCTTCAATTTACTAAGAAACAATACCCTAGTTTTTCCCTGGTTGTCTAACAAATCCAAACCACTATTCTTAACCTTTTCCTAATTGTAATAATTCTAAGTTCCTACACTAAATAAACAATTCAAAATTGAAAAAACTTATCTCACTGTGTTCGGTTCCACAATTCAAAATAATTGTTTTCTTCTGTCTCCTTTTTCGAACAGCAGCAACAAGAATCGTACTTTTGTTTTTTTTCAAAACTTCGAACAAGCAACCACAAATCTTCTGCCTCCCTTGAATCGATTGAACCGTAGGCTCTGATGCAAACTGTTAGCACTTCTGTTATTATAAGATCTTTATGTTATATAAACAATCTGGAATTTTATTACAATATAAAAATACCGATGTTTACAAGGACTTTGACCCCTATATATACTAACCCAACCGACACAACTTCTGATGAAATGTTGTGACCAGTTATACACTTTCAATTCGACCCATTACACCCCTAATCTATTTACAATGACATAATACCACTAAAATTTATTTTAACTAATGACACTAAGACCCCTATACTTTATAACTAAACTATATTTGGTTTAAACGTCCAATAGTTTTGACCAACAATACTAAAGTGTCATTTGTTGTGTGTCTACTTTAGGTTAAGATACAAGCTATATTGGTTATGGTTGTCCTTGGAGGTGGGGGAAGTAGTTTGGAAGGTTTCTCTTTTTGGGAAAGATGGAGGAGCGTGTATGGTGAAGGTAGAGAGAGATAGAAGCGATTTTGGAGGTGAAGAGTAGCAGGGGGCCGTGGGTTTGTCTGGTATTCATGTGGGATCACAAGATCAAAAAGGACATCACATGTTATTGTTTGACTAAATGTTTGATATGTGTTTATGGTTTTGAGTATACATATGCATGCAATTTTAATGACCAAAAGTGGTGAGGTTTACTTTTTCTTTTGGTGTTTCGAAGCAATCACAGTAAGCAAAGAAGTAATATTCCAAAAGTGCTTTTTACATTTACAAATTAACAAATGTAGGGTGTGCTTGGGTTGGCTCGTTGGTTGATTACATGAACCAAAAGAAATTATACTCAAAACAATACTTGTCAACTTTTACAAAAGAACATGGTGCGCTTGGATTTGAGAAAAAAAGGCTAGGCCCAAGGTGATATTGTGTTGGGTTGTTTTGGAAACACGAGTCCAAATAAAATGAATTGGATCGAGTAGTGTTGGGCTTAGAGGCCCGGTAGAAAAATAAAGATATAAAAGTTTGTTATTTATTTATTTTATAAAAATTTTATTATCGAGGTCGAGGTGAAAAATATTCCGTGACTTGTCGTGTTTAAAGATCGAAAAGAAAGAAAAAAAAATAGTCGCGAAAAATCGGTAGGGAAAATTTACGAGTAGTTACAGTACCTACCCCTTAAAAGAAACCATGTCCTCATGGTTTATGATGCGAGGATCGCCGAGGTCGATACGGTGACGAGGTGTGAGTATTTATACTTAAAATGCGATATGGGAAAAGAGGCTAGTCGTTCAAGGAAGATTTAGTCACATGAGGCAATAAGTAAACAAAAGATAAATGATTCATTAAGCGGAATATTCAGAATACATCGCGATTACACAACAACGTAAAATAGATAGAAAAACTTAAAGGATTGCAATCTAAGAGGGTGGAGAATTTCTTTGTTGTCGTCAGTTTAGATAGTGTTGAAGTTGATCTTGACGCTCTTTTTTTTCTCCAAGGAAATAAGCTCTTCCTCGGGCTGGTTCAATCTGGGTGTTTCCATTCTGATCCCTTGGATTGGGACACTCATTCTTGTAGTGTCCTCGTTCTCCACACCCGAAGCAAGTTATGTTAGCAAGATCCTTTGACTTGCAGTCTTTGGCCATGTGCCCAATCTTCTGGCAGTTGCGACATTTCACAGTACACTGACCACTATGGTGGAGTTTACAACGGTTGCATAAAGGGTGCTTCCCCTCATAACCCTTCTTCTCTTCTGTTCCAGCAGAGCGGACCTTAGCTACTTCTTGCCTCTTGTTTTGACTGTTGTTGTCTTTGGAGTTATCACTCCACTTCCGCTTGTTGTTATCTGCTGCTTCAGCGGCATCCTCAATCACTTGATCCATTAACTTGTTTGACACTTCAATAGTCTCGTGAAGGTCAGCAGCCTTGGAGGTAGTCACATTTCCTTTGATATATGGAGGTAGCCCTCCGATGTATCGCTCTATCAAGCGAGTTTCAGTTGGTACCATCTCAGGACATAGCAAGGCCAACTCTTGGAAACGTTGGTTGTAGAATGCCATATCAGTGCCCTTCACCTTGAGATTCCTGAACTCATTCTCCAGCTTTTTGACCAAATTTCGAGGGCAATATTTCTTGAGCACCATATCCTTGAATTATTCCCAAGGCATGGCATAAGCAGCATCAATGCCTGCAGACTTCAGGTAATTATTCCACCAAGTTAAGGCAACCTCTTGAAAAGTGAACGAAGCAAACTTCACTTTATCTTCATCTTCGCAGTTGCAGATTCTGAACACAGTTTCCAGTTTTTCAAACCATCTGGTCAAAACAACAGCTCCCTCCGTTCCATTATAACTGCCAGCCATACAGTTACGAAAATCCTTGTACGTGCAGCCGCGTTTGTTACCAGTAGGCCTAGAAGTTCCGACATCAGTGGTTGAGTTGTTCGAATTGATCGCAGCTAGCCCTGCTGCCACGCGCTCATTGACTAATTTGTCAATCATGGCTTGATCCAAAGCAGGTGGGTTTGCAGCAGCCCTGGCAGGAGCATGAGCAGGAGTGGGAGTAGCGGGGGGGGGGGGGGGGTCGGCCATGGGTGATTCTTGTTGACTTTCTCCTAGCCATCTTCTATGATACAAGAAAAGACGATAATTGAGTTTAGAATAGAAGGAGTAGTGTCGTGTGAGGGTATGAAAGATAGAACGTATGAGTGAAAAAAAAAGGATGTGACCAAGGACAGAGATGGTTTAAATATATGTGTGAAAATGATATAAATCAAGTAGTTGTATGTTACATAAAGAAATAACATAGAAGCAGTTATGGAAGCATAGCATAGTGCGATATTGTAATAGTGGGCGTGTTACGCAGTTTAACATAGAGAAGTAACAAGTCTAAGCATTCGTAGTCTACCCTACACTTTCCTTAAGTTAATTATTCCTTAATCTCATTAAGCTTGTTACATCAACATTATTCTCATTTAAACTCCGCGACCCAATCAAACAAGAACAGCCTTAAAGTTTAAATGTGAGTTAATTAAGAAACTTAATGACTTTGAGAAATAACTAATTTAATTCAAATAAGAGCTTATACGAACCTAAGATACAGCAGTAACACATAGCACGACTACATCGTGTAACAGTAGGCAAGGCATGGCAGACATCGGCAGCTGTGGCGGTGTTGAAGTGTTTTTAGAAAAATTTGGTTATAGTTTAGGTTTTGAAAAATACCTAATTCTCTATAACCTTGGCCCTGATACCAATCTGTAACACCCCCAAAATTTCACAGCGGAAGCGTTCGGGTCATGGGGTGCTACTAAATCAATAATCATAACACAAGGTAATAAAGAATGAAAAATTTATTCCATTATCGAAAGATAGATTAATTTAAGAAATAGTTTTACATCATTGTTTCAAAGTGCGGAAGTAAAGCCCATAAAAATATATGTTGTCCCATTAAAAGTTGTAATAGATTTGCTTGGAAACACTTCGGATGCCAGTCTTCAACGAATGCCTTTGCCATTGCCCACGCCAATAAGTAAACCTGAGAAAAACATGCTAAAAATGTCAACACAAAGGTTGGTGAGTTCATAGGTTTAAGTAATTAAGTTTTCAAGTTGGACCACAGTTGCACATATAGCATCTCCATGAATGACACTATATGCAAAAAGGCTATTATGCTAGTACCAAGTTCATGCGACCGAAACTATGACAGTGTGCATGCATCTAGAAGCATGATAAATAAAAGCCCAGCAAGTGTATTTCCAGTACACTCAATCAATACGATATGGTATACGTTCGACGTTTGCCTATTCGGTCAAACTCAAATGGGGGTGTCATCCCCAATAGATCTATTCATAACAATCGCGCCTCCCCAAAGGGAACTAACAGTAGCATAGTGGGATTCAAGGTTGTTTCACGTAATAGTGTTTTCAGTTTCAGGTCCGAAAAGAGTTTTACATGTTTCTCACCCCATAGTTTTATAAAGCAAGTAATAAAAGTAAAAGTGGGGCTATAAACTCACCTTAGCAGTTCGGTGAATAAAGCACAAAGAGATCAAGTGACAAGTGGCTCCAACACGCAGCCTAAATTAGTATGGCGATTCTTAGTTTACAGTTTTGTGTACTCACAACTCAAAGTGTTTAAATAAATTCAAGTGTTTACAAGGGGTTGTGTTTAATGTTGCTTGTGTGTAGAGTTTATGTTTAAATCATTTTAAAGTGTTTTGTAAGTATTGGCTCTTGGAATAGATGTGAAAAAATGTATACGAAACTTTTCTATAAACGTTGGCTCGAATATTTACTCAAGTATGAATGAAGTGAGAATAAATATAAGCCGAATTGTTTTTATTAGATTCTTTTTAAATTTTGAGGAGTTATATATATATTTATCGGAGTTGTGGGAAAATAATATATTTGGAAACGTATAGCTTACGCGGATGTGGTTGTCAAATAAAATATGTATCAAACATATTTATTTAACGGAAAGTGGTAAAATATGTAAGTTATCAAACTTATAACTTTCAAATGAAAAGATGTAGGCTTGTCCAAAGTTGATGGACTAAAATGGTAAAATTTTGATATTATAAAGATTGTACCAAAAATAAAGAGTAGTTCGAAGTAGGAGGACTAAAGCTGTCAAAAACCATATAAGTGTCAAAGCTATATAACCTTTTAAGATGAATGTCGACTCTTTGGTAATTGAAGGGCTAAAGGTGGCAATTTGTGAAACTTGCAAAAATGACACAAAAAAAATAGTGGCAAAACTGCAACTGCATAGATTCGAACTCTAGTCCCCTCGATTAACAACACACGTCCTTACCAACTAAGCCACTAGGCCATTTGTGTTTTATCTTTACAAACAATTTTTATTTAAGGAGATCTTAACTGTGACTCTATGCTATATATTTCATGCAGTATGTTAACGTGTACATGTTGGATTTGCAAAATATTTTCTTTACTTAATAGAGAGTTTCAAATAACCAACTTCATTAGTTGGTTTATTGACTTTTATGACATGTTCAGTGCATGGGTTTAGTCAGTTCGAACATTTTTCATAAGTATTTAGTTTAAGTTGGAAGACCAAATAAGCCATGGCCAAATGAGCAAACCCGGGACCCTACTTGGGCTTGTCTCGGTCAACATAGTCGACCAAAAGAGGAAAAGTTAAGCCCGATATGTGTTGGGTTTAACCCACAACGGAGGGATCGAGTATTATGAGTGACAGTGAGCTCGAAAGCTTATGAAGTAACAAAAATAAATACGAAAGTGAGTAAGTAGTCGAGATACGATTTACGAAGAAATCCAAGTTAAGCCAAAACTTGAGTTAAGTTGCATGGTTTCTTTTAGTCCTTGTGATCTAAATCTCAAATAACTCTACAATGCATGCATATGTCGTTTTAGAAATACATGAATATACTAGTTTTCATGAGTGTTAATCATGTTTAAAAGTTTGCCACACAAGTTTCAAGCAACACAACTAAGTTAATATTTCTTGCACGTAAGTCAAACGTATGTATGTATGCATGAATAACGTATTGAAAATATCCTTGAAGGACTTACGACACCTCAAGGGTGGTGAAGACACAATATGCAACGAATGGACAAAAGGAAATGAACCCAAGAACTTATCCTGTCACACTATTCTAACTTGTAACCCTTTGTAACCACCTAAATCCTTCTCTTCCTCTTCCCTAGCGACTTCGACAGTGAGTGAGTATGTAAATGAGTTTGGGAGTGTGTTGTGAGGAGTGATGCAAGGGAGGGTGGTTTTTATAGAGAAAGCTTTAGCATGGAATGTGTTTGGTTTTTGAGTGAGCTCGACATGGCTGCTACAAACAAGGGCATGCCTTGGACGTACGTTTAATGGCAGCCAATGATGGCTTGTTTTTGCTTGTGTGCCTCGTGATGTTCACATGGTTCGATCAGATTATCAAGGAGGCAAGGAAGGAAAGTTTTGACCAACAATACTAAAGTGTCATTTGTTGTGTGTCTACTTTGGGTTAAGATACAAGCTATATTGGTTATGGTTGTCCTTGGAGGTGGGGGAAGTAGTTTGGAAGGTTTCTCTTTTTGGGAAAGATGGAGGAGCGTGTATGGTGAAGGTAGAGAGAGATAGAAGTGATTTTGGAGGTGAAGAGTAGCAGGGGGGCCGTGGGTTTGTCTGGTATTCATGTGGGATCACAAGATCAAAAAGGACATCACATGTTATTGTTTGACTAAATGTTTGATATGTGTTTATGGTTTTGAGTATACATATGCATGCAATTTTAATGACCAAAAGTGGTGAGGTTTGCTTTTGCTTTTGGTGTTTCGAAGCAATCACAGTAAGCAAAGAAGTAATATTCCAAAAGTGCTTTTTACATTTACAAATTATCAAATGTAGGGTGTGCTTGGGTTGGCTCGTTGGTTGATTACATGAACCAAAAGAAATTATACTCAAAACAATACTTGTCAACTTTTACAAAAGAACATGGTGCGCTTGGATTTGAGAAAAAAAAGGCTAGGCCCAAGGTGATATTGTGTTGGGTTGTTTTGGAAACACGAGTCCAAATAAAATGAATTGGATCGAGTAGTGTTGGGCTTAGAGGCCCGGTAGAAAAATAAAGATAAAAAAGTTTATTATTTATTTATTTTAAAAAAATTTTATTATCGAGGTCGAGGTGAAAAATATTCCGTGACTTGTTGTGTTTAAAGATCGAAAAGAAAGAAAAAAAATATAGTCACGAAAAATCGGTAGGGAAATTTACGAGTGGTTACAATTTATATATCACGTATGATATTAAAAAACAGTGAACTATTCATACACTAACATGGTATATATCTTATGCAGATTTGAATATAAATTGAGAACTATCAAGAAGCAAAAAAAGAAGGGGTTGAAGGTGAAAGGAAAAAGACCTCCGCGAAAAAACGACCAAGTCAAACTGAAGAAGTGAACAAAGAAACAACATCGTCACCAACAATACTAACAATACCAAGCAAATTAACAAAATTGGCTGCTAGACATTTAAGCTTAGAAAACACGAAGAACAAACACAGAAACAGATACACCACCAACAAATACTGAAAGAAACATTTGTGATATGACTTGTGATATAACAAGATCTACAACCACTAACACCCCTAACAGTAACTGTTGAACTGACAACAGAGACTGGAAGTAAGAAAGCAAAGAGAGTTGCTATAGAAGAAGAGGAATGAAGATGAAGAAGCTGCAAACTAAAAAGAATGAAGTGGGAAAGAAGAAAAAAGGAGGGGCTGCTCATAAAGCTGGCAAGAAGAAAGTTGTAAAAAATAAAAAGACAAAAACATCAATTAGTAATTTTCTTTTTATGCTTAAATTGTAATTTTCTCTTGCTACATAAATTGTAAACAATGATAATTTCTATTCAGTTGTAAACAATGCTTTTGGTTTATCTGAATTTAACCTTCTTTTGGTAATTTTATTAGAGTATCACAAGTGATATTAATGAAAATTCAGATAAAAATACCGTTGACTTCATGAAGAAAACTATGAAAATAAAAAAATGACATATTCTCAAAATCAAACAAGAATCAGATTAATTAAGCATTGCTTTTAAGTAACATAACGATTCGGCAAAAAAAATGTCAACATATATATCAAGTAAAGAATAGTATCACATGTGATACACGTCAGAAACAAGTAAAAACAAGTAAACACATAAATGATGTAAACATTTCATCATTTTCATGCTTTATCACAAGTGATAAAATGACAAAATATTTCATAAACTCACAAATACCTCATAAAAATTAATTCCAACTATTTATTACAAGAGATACGTAACTTCTAAATTATGACAAAGACGGGGCTTGGAACCAGGAAGCTCAGTTGCAATTGCTTTTCGGATAGCACCATCTTGACCAGTTACAATGATATTCAGATAATGCACAGAAGCTTTCTTGAATGCTTGGAGTAACCATACACAAGATTCAGTAGTTTCATTCTTAAGCAGACCAAAACCAACAGTAACACATCTCCGGTGATTGTCAATTGCAGTAAAAGGCACAAAAACCATCATGTACCTGGAAAGTGAAATATCTCAAGTGATAATATATACAAAATGTACCAAAAACAATAAAATCTCACAGGAGATATTACAAATTAAAAAGCATACTTGTTTGTTTTGTATCTGGCATAAAACGAGACGATATGACCAAAATATTTGTGATTGCAATTTGCAAAAAAACGGCTCCATCAAAGGAAAGAATCAACAACAAATGCAGTTGTGGTTCAAAAAAGCACAATAACTCCACAAAACAAATTAAAGAAGCTCAAACAACTTTGATATCGCTTGTGATATCATAAGATCCTCCATTACCACAACTGATTCAACAAAATAAAAGAAAGCTGACACACCTGTGATATCACATTTGATATCACCTGTGATATCACTTGTGATATCAAATGTGATATCACATTTGATATCATCTGTGATACAACTGAGAAACCAGCAATACAGACTAGCAAAAAGGAGAAAAACATAACCTCGAGTACAACACACTGGGTCTTCTTATCTTCTGCAATTAACCTAATTACATGATTCCAAACAGGATTTAAGTTGTAATCAACAACCTTTATTTTGAACTTTTCAAGTGGCCGAATATATGCAATCACATAAGGATCAAACTTCCCAATCATTTCCATGTTTTTTAAATTATTTTCCTTCACGATTGTTAAGGTAAGCAGTCCTTGTGGCTTAAGCTCTAGGTCACTGCGCAATTATCGAACAGTACATCAAATTTGCATCACCTCAGATATAGAGTGATGGAGAAAGCCAAATACAAAACGCACTAAAATAATTCAAAAGGACGCCATTTAGAAAAATGAAAATAAGCATCAACTAATGCAACATAGGATATGATTACTCATTTAAAATAACTACAGTGCACTTTGATTAATTTCCTAAAGCATGTTTATTCAAATAAATATTTTTGATTTGGTTATATATGAAATGATAGACAAAAAAGAACATGTGATTGCTTCTCAACTTGTGCATCACTTTCTTAGGCATTTTGTCAAACACTTTTCATGCATCAAATTTCCATCAATTCACCCATCCCAAAGTAATATCATACTAAAACCTAATGCTACTCACAATCTAAAACATAAACTAAAAGTATCAAATAAACAAATTTCACAAATAATTAATACAAATATCACTAGTGATAATACACATATACAGTTCAACTTCAAATATCATTGGTGATACTACACGTACGATAAATAGCAGATTCCAAACAACAATCAGACATAAAAACATCATTCAAATGCAGTTAAAAACAAAAATTCAACTAACAACTTAATTAATAAGCAGAATTACATGATCAGATAACAAGATTATCAAACATTTTTCACTCACACATTTCAGCAAACACTTGGTGTGCAACTTAATAAGAAGGAATGTTAACAACTTGATCCACATAATTAACAACCGATCAACAACATTATCAACCGCAACAACATCAATCAAATCAGCTTCTGAAACAAACGGTTCATTCAAATCAAAAGAAGACATAAATAAAGGATGATATGATCGGGAGTTGATGATGAGATGATGATCAGAATGGTGATGGTGATTGGAATGGTGATGGTGATGGTGATCCAACTGATGATCAAACGGTAATAGTTGATTGGAATAACTACTTTTTTTAGGGAAATAATGAGAGCAGGTTCGGAGGAAAACACACAGTAACTGTGTGAAAAAAAAGAAGCGAATGAAAAAAAAAGAAGAAGAAAATGCTTTATATAGTTGGGAGTTAAGGTTAAGCATATTAAATTTTAGGTTAATCCTCACCATTAAATCAAAATAGATGGATAGTGGGGATTTGTCCATTGGAAAACATCAATATAAAGGTAAGCAAATGAAAATTTCTCCACGTCGATATCTTTACTACATAAAATGTAAAAATGATTAAAAAGAAATGTTAGAAAAGTTGAAAAGTTGAAAAGTTAAAATTGGTCAATGGAGAGAGAAATAAATAATGTAATTAATACTCTTATTAAAACATCTCATTACTTAAACATACAGTAATTTATTCACATTGTACAACCAATTAAAGCACATCTACCAACTTAAAAATAACCAATTAAAACACTCCTTACTAAAAAGTACAATAAAATTTTCGTAACCGTACAATTTAAAAAAGCTATAACATAATCCAAAATATAAAATAATTAAACACACTAATTAATGTTATTTTTAAAACATCATAAAATGAAAAGTACATTTTATTATACACATTATACAAATTAATAAAACACACAAAACTTCACACAAGCTAACAAGTTGATGGTACATATAGTTTTGAAAACCGGACCGGACCGAACCAACGTGTTCAACCGGGAACCGGTGTCGCCACTGATTCGGCTAACCAATTAAAGCCATCCGAAAACGAACCAGAGAGGACCCCTTGAAACCGATACAAACTGGTGAATCAGGTCTCATCGAGATCTATTTCTCCAGTTAATCGTCACATGGTACCCAGCGCCGAAACGCGCGAGTACCCTGCTATATACTATATATAAAGGAAAAGGCAAAAAGTAAAAGTGAAAAGTTGAAACTAAAAATAGAAATGTTGAAGACACATATTTCAAAAGGAAATTATTAATACACATCGAAAATTGGGTTGACCCGGGACGCTTCAACCCAGCGAGTTGACCCGGTTTAATTTGACCTGTTTTCGAAACAGCCTATTGGGTTGACTCACCCGGTCGAACTGGGTTTCATATTTGACAAAATTATATGAGAAATGATGAAGTAGTTTTGAAACCCGTGACAAATTTGGAAAAATAAGAGACAAAGTAATTGTAGTTTTTTGTTGTTTATTTTGCTTTGACACATGTACTTTGTCATTTATATAATGTTATTTTAAAAATGTTGGTCTTGCATCACTTAAAAGACTAGCATATATGAATCGTCTTTTAAAAGTTCATATATATTGTATAGCCATTTGTCCAATATATAAATAATGTTATGTAAGTTTATTAGAATCACAAAAATTAAATAGTATTGTTATCTTTAGCGATAATTATTTGTACCCCAAACAAATACTCGTAGGTTTGAAAAATGCTTAAATATCTATGCAAATTGATAGTACAAGATGATCTTATTATGGTGATATCAAATTTGTAAGGTTACAAGTTTAAAAGCCACACACCAAATGATAAAAGCTACATATGTAAAAAAAAAAGGCTATCACTCCATAAGTTACCGACAAAACAAGTAAAGGCGGTCACACACGTTGGCTATACTTTTAAACTACAATATAATATTGTCAACTACATACTACCGTTGCTTTTTGTAATGCTTGAATCTATTATTACTAAAATCTTAATAACTTAAAACAATCATATTATAAAATATACTCCCACACTTAGATCGACTCCACATAATTTTTTTTAAAACTGTATATTTCTGCTGTTATGCAACCACGCATCAGAATTATAGTTATTTGAAAGTGATTCTCTAACGCTACAAACACATTTTGTTGAAAGAAACTTATGGGTCGTCGGATTTTTACAGAAAACTAGAGCGCAGCCGCTAGGCGCGGGTACTTGTCTAGTCATACATAACATAAAAACAAGATTAACTGCATCACTATTTTGATTTCACCTTATTTCCCTAACTTTATGATTAAAAAAATGTCAATCTTCATAATATAGGGGGCTCGAAGTCTTATCCTTATAGTTAAGGGGTGCTTCTTTTAGTAGAAAACCAAAGGTTATCCTTGATGTCGTATATGTCACACGTGATAAGCGTTTCACCGATATGGTAATCGGCATGTACCCTACCCACAAGACAATATTCAGGGAATCTTTTTTGATTCTTGGTTTGTACTATTTTTTCATTTAGTGCCCGGCTGTAAATGAGCCGGACGAACACGAATGGAGCCTTGTTCATGTTCGTTCATTTAATTTTCATCGGACAAATAAACGAACACGAACGCTTAAACGGACAAAAATTCTTGTTCATGTTCGTTTATTAACAAAATGAGTTGTTCATGTTCGTTTATGTTCGTTCATTAAGACACTACACGAACATAAACGATCAAACATAAATGAACATAGACAAACAATCATAAACTTTATTAAATTATGCATCTAATATTGTTTTATAAGTGTCGTTTTGTTTAAACAAACTAATTTAAAAATTATACAATTAAAGGATTTGATATACGAACAAAACTAAATAAATGAACGTAAATGAACGTTAACGAACGCATAATCGGACGTTAACGAACATAAATGAATGGCCGTGACTTTTGTTCATGTTCGTTCATTTAACTAAACGATCGTAAAATATTGTTCATGTTCGTTCATTTAATAAATAAACGAACATAAACGAACTTTTTACCGAACCGTTCATGAAATGTTCACTGAACGTTCAGTTCGTTTACAGCCCTAAGTGCCCATTTACTTTCGTAAATTTGTGTAGCTAGGTAAATTTAGCTAAAACGTCATTATGTCATCAAGCAACTACTATCAGGATGATCTACTCAGAGGCGGAGCCAGGATTTTATGTTAAAAGAGGCCGAACTTTATCATGAAACCGTAACGATGTAATCCAAACATTGTGATATATATCACAATTTCAGCAAAGTAAACTAAAGATTGTACTTTCATATAAAAAACGATCACATGTTGTTACATGAAATTTATAATCAAGTAATTTATGGTTGTACAAACATCAAGAAATTGTTTGGTGACATTTCTACAAATTTAAGTGAATAACAAACCTAATAAAATAATTTAGTATCTTTACTTAATTACTTGAATCATCAATATTGAAAGAAGAAATTATCGACACGAAAGATGGAGTAAAACAAATACCTAAAAAATAAGAATTAGATGCAATAATAAAAAGAAAACAAAAATATAAGATATAAGAATTAAATGTAAAGTTCAGCGTTTATATATTGCACTAGCCATAAGCCAGTCCGTTGGGCGGCTAGCTTGAAGAAATCTTCAAGATAAAATCAATAGATATAGAGATAACTGTTGAGTAAAAAAAATAAACGGGTCTTAACGAAAAAAGGACAATACTGGATCAAGAATCTGCACCATTATTGCCAATAAGCTAAATTTTTTCATTTTCATATCAAATAATTCCTACAAAACTGCATAAAGAATACTCTTCAAGATACATGGAATACAACACCTTTAGTAGACCTTGGAATACAACATAATGGTTCATATGGGTAACATTGCTTCTAAAGAGCTTTTCATAAATAGAACATATTTGAAAGCCAAACACCTTTGGTAAAATGATGCTAACCAAGAAAACAATTAAACTGGAACAAAAAAAATACTAACACTATTTAATATTTGCATAAAGAATAAAAAAACAAGGGCAAATCACCTAAAAATGTATTTAACTTGTCACTTTTTTCCCATTATATGTAGCCATTTTTTTTTTTTTTTTCTGTCAATAAACCTCCATAGTTAGTCCTTTCTGTGTATCAGTTACCAAAAAAACCTGCATCGTTAGTCCTTTATACTAACGAGCGTTAATAAATAACTTAAAATTTGGTTATCTTACGCTAAACTTGCATCGTTGGTCTTTTATACTAACGATCGTTAAAAAATAACTTAAAATTTGGTTTTCTTACGTTTCCGTCCGTTATTTCACGTTTTCGTCCGTTTTTACACGTTTTCGTTCGTTTTAACACGTTTTTGTCCGTTTTTTCACGTTTTCATACGTTTTTACACGCTTTCATCCGATTTTTCAAGTTTACGTCCGTTTTTGACGTTTTCATATGTTTTTACACGTTTTCATCCGTTTTTACACATTTTCGTCCGTTTTTGCACGTTTTCATTCGTTTTTACACGTTTCGTCTGTTTTTCGCGTTTTCATCCCTTTTTACATATGTATTCGTCCGTTTTTACACGTTTTCTTCCGTTTTTTCACGTTTACATCCGTTTTTACACGTTTCATCCGTTTTAACACATTTTCGTCCGTTTTTGCACGTTTTCATCTGTTCTTACACATTTTCGTCCGTTTTAACACTCGTCAGTTTTTTCACGTTTTCATCCGTTTTCACATGTTTTCGTCCGTTTTTACACGTTCTCATACGTTTTTTCACGTTTTCGTATGTCTTTACACGTTTTGTTCCGTTTTAACACGCTTTCGTCAGTTTTTTCACGTTTTCATCCGTTTTTACACGTTTACATCCGTTTTTGCACGTTTTTGACTGTTTTTGCATGATTTCGTCAGTTTTATACATTTTTGTCTGTTTTAACACGTTTTCGTCCATTTTTTTCACGATTTCATCCATTTTACACATTTTCATCCATGTTTACATGTTTTCGTCTGCTTTTTCACGTTTTCGTCTGTTTTTTCATGTTTTTGTCCCTTTTTTCACGTATTCATAAGTTTTTTCATGTGTAAACACGTACGAAAAAGTGTATAAAGTGGATGAATTGTGTAAAAACGGATGAAAACGTGTAGAAACGGCCGAAAACTTTCGAAAACGTATTAATATGCGAAAAAAAGACAAAATGTGCAAACACGAACAAAAGCGTGAAATGGATGAAAATGTGTAAATACGGATGAAAACGTGAAACAACGGACGAAAAAGTTCAAAAACGGACGAAAACGTGTAAAAACGAAAGAAAACGTGTAGAAACGGATGAAAACGTGAAAAAATGGATGAAAACGTGAATAACGGACGAAAACGTGTTAAAACATATGAAAACGTGTAAAAACAGACGAAAACATGCAAAAACGGATGAAAACGTGTGAAAACAGATGAAAACGTGAAAAAATAGACGAAACCGTGTTAAAATGGATGAAACCGTGTTAAAACGGATGAAAACGTGTAAAAACGAACAAAAACGTGCAAAAATGGACGAAAATGTGTAAAAATGGATGAAAACGTGTAAAAACAGATTAAAACGTGAAAAAACGGGGAAAAATAGACGAAAACGTGAAAAAACGGACGAAAACGTGTAAAAACGAATGAAAACGTGTAAAAACCAGATAAAAACGTGAAAAAAGGACGAAAGCGAACGAAAACGTGTAAAAACGTACGGAAACGTGAAAAAAACGGACGGAAACGTAAGAGAACCAAATATTAAGTTATTTTTTAACAATCGTTGGTATAAAGGACCAACGACGCAAGTTTAGCGTAAGATTACCAAATTTTAAGGTATTTATTAACGGTCCTTAGTATAAAGGACTAACGATGCAGGTTTTTTTGGTAACGGGTACACAGAAAGGACTAACGATGGAGGTTTATTGACAGAATGAGAAAAAAAAATTAATGCTACATACAATGGGAAAAAGTGACAAGTTAACTACATTTTTAGGTGATTTGCCCAAAAAACAATAGTGACTATTATTCTCTCCAAATGCTTGTACTCCATAGTTCATGCATTCGCATCAAGCACATTTAGACCGCTTAAAATGTAAATTAGCATCAAGCACCTACAACTGACTTCGGGCACTCTCATAAGCAGCTTGACTATCTCCCAACATTATTGTCATTGCTCTTCTAGTAACCCTTAAAACACTGACTACTGCACTGCACTTGCAATATATTACATTAAGAAATATAGCTAAATAAGTGAAACAACTTTATTTTTAGATAAATTTTTTTTTTTAATTATGATTTAGTATTTATAAAAATTTTAGTCAAATATCAAAGGATTGAGACCTTCCAGGTGAACAACGATATTTTGCTTTGGGAAGTCGATCATCATCTTTTTTCTTGTGCTCTTACCGCAACTCCTGATGTTCCATTAACAATATTGAGTTATAATCATCTAAAATGATAATGTTTACCTGTACATAATCATTGAACATTATGTAGGTATTTATGTATCTTTGCAATAACGTTGATGCCCACTTAGTTTGTAAATACTGAAACTAAAATAAAACATACCTTATAAGCCTCTTCTTGAAATAATTAGCAATAAAATGGTGAATGCAAAAACTGTTAGAAATCAAGATAAGTAGATTACCTGCACTATCACGTGGGGCCAAAGATTGAAAACAACCTCCATACAATCAACGATGATGGAAAAGGTACGCCTAAGTCTGTTGTAGTGTACGATGCTGTTAAATGGAATATACAACGAAGTGCGGTAAAGTTCTGTTTAGATTAGGAGTATTGACTTATTACGAAAATATTAAATATGCATTTCCCAAACAGCAGTTCTGCAACCTATATTACTGAAGGCAAACAAAGGCCCAGTCGCGGCATCATCGAGTGACCTAAAAATAATCATTTTTTTGCATCAGTTGTCCCTGGAACTTGGAAACTTACTCTGCCATCGGTTTCTTTTACAGAAGACCTTATGTCATTTTACACACCACTTGTCTTTGAATCAGGTTAAATACAATCATAATCAAATAATATACTCATCAATACTAACATTATGCATTTTACAAAATGATCACACCTTACAGGTAAGTCCTTTAGCATGGTCTTGGTATTTATAATCTAATGAAATGAGAGTAGCAATGTTATGAATTTGCCTACAATGAGTTTTAGGCTTGGAGATGATCAAATTAGAGTTGTTTTAAATGTTAAACATCAAATGGATTTGTTCAATATTATTTTGTTATGAGGAATCATTGGCGCAAGATACAATATAGCGTCGTTTAAAGTTGTTGTGGCTGTAATAGTGACACTACAAAATTTCTGAACTCTAAAAGTAAAAGTTGTTGGAATTATATATCATGACATTGAATAAATAATCACAAAAACATCAAAGAACACATGCGGAAGCGTATAGGATTTATTAACAAATAATTAATTAACATAAAAGAATATGCCTACCTTTTCTTGATTCTAGCCGAACAAGAATCAAATTTACAAACTAGGAATGGAAGAACCCTAATTTGATTTAATTAGGATTATATGAATTACCCCTTACCGTTTTGTAATTCAATCCAAGAATAATAACAATATTGTGCTATTACCACTTTCTTGTACACACGTACTAAAACAAATTAAAGTAATGCTAGTTTTATTAAACCAAATAACTTGTTTTGGAAAAAGAATGAGGATCGACACCTAGGGAAGGTGGCCGATCGGTTTGAGAAAAAAACACACACAAACGTTTTAGGTTTTTAGCTTATGAGTACAATAGATGCAAAACACAAGACCCCTAGCCTTGTATATATACTAAACTAAACTTGGTGGACAAGTTAGAGTTTGATATGGGTTGGGTTTGGGTTCCCTATGGCCGATCGGTTTAGAGCATCCCCAAGGGATTCCGGAACCTTCCCAAACTTTGCATATTAGTCCTTTTCCAAATACATTTAACGCCCGTTAGTCCATTACATTAATTACTTAACGTCCGTTAGTTATTTCGTTTAATAAATAAATAAATACAACATTTATATTTTATTATTTAACTTTAATTCTCATACGTAAAGTGTGCAATCCCGTGGTCTCAAGTTCGATCCTAACTCACGTCTACTAATTTATATACATAAAACTAACAGCTCCCACTTGGATATATCTTAATAGAGTGATCACATCGGTTAGCGTCTAGCAACACTTCGATGCCTCTAGTACGACTCGAGTAAGGCTCCTGGAAAACCTTTTAATGATTTCTCATTATTATTATCCTTTTGTTTCTAATACCACGTTAAATAAAGATATGGAATTAAGTCATTATTTATAAAACTATTCTGTTTCGTTGTAAGTGATTGACCAAGATTACCGAATCATCTAAACATATTTAGGGGAGATTTCGGTGCGGCCGCACAAACATCTTGTCAACCCTACGAGGGGCCTAGCAGTATTAAACTCCAAATAAATTTGAAGGAAAAAATTCTATCTTGACTACAAGAATAACCCACAAACTTTGTAACATTTCAGAAAACAACCCTTATAACTACCAGTTACGTATAGCATTAAGTTGCTCCACAGAAATGCACTACATTTATGACACTTATCTGGTATCTCAAGTCTGAGGATAACTATTCATAATTTACTTATAACAATATCCACAAAGTAAATTATGTAGTTGGGATAAGTCCTATATTCAATTCATTGAATATCATCTGAAATTGGTATGCATTCTCATCAATATACTTTCAAGTATATTCTACCACATCTCTCAGATTTATCTTAATTTAATGATACTCCCATATCATTAATCGACAACGGACATTTAGAATAACTTAGTTATTCACGGATTAAACATGCAAATATAGGACAACAATATTATAAATGAAAATAAACATAATCCAAACTTTATTTCATCAAAATAATAAATGTTTTACAATATTCTTTATCCAAATGCTAATCACAGTTATGCATGAAACTATTAGCTAAACGAAGTACAATTCCATTGGCAAGTCCAATAAGCTTGTCTTTTGCTAAAGCCTTAGTGAATGGATCAGCTAAGTTATCATCTGTGTGAACTTTCAATAGATTAATTTCACCTTCACGGACTTGTTCCCAAACATGGTGATACTTCCGTAGAAAATGTCTGGTGCCCTTCATGACTCCAGGTTCATTGGCAAATATGATTGCAGCAGAATTGTCACAATACATATCAATAGGCGATTCAATTAAAGGCATAACTCCAAGCCCTGAAATAAATTTCCTAATCCAAACAGCCTCCAGTGCAGCTTCCGAAGCAGCTATGTATTCAGCCTCTGTCGCAGACATTGCAATCGTAGTCTGCTTCTTGCTCTTCCAGTCAACTGCTCCTTCATTGCTGACAAAGACATAACCCGTCTGAGACTTCGTATCATCTTTATCACACTGCCAGGACGCATCACAGTAACCTATAACACCAAGCTCTGTGTCTGGATTTCCACCATACACTAAAAACATATCTTTCCTATTCCTAAGATAATTTAGAATATGTTTAACAGCAATCCAGTGAAGGTCACCCGGATTCTGTTGATATTGACTGGTCATGTTTTGAGCGAACGCCACATCTGTCCTTGTGCATCTCACAGCATACATAATAGATCCTACAGCCGAAGCATAAGGAACTTTCTGTATGCGTGCCACCTCAGCAGGTGTTGAAGCACACATATCGCTGCATAAGCCATGCTTTACTTCCATCGACAAATATCCTTTCTTGGAATTTTGCATATTGAATCTCTTCAATATTTTATCAATGTAAGCGCTTTGACTTAAACCAATTAACCGCTTTGACCTATCTCGGTAGATCTTGATTCCCAGAATGTATGCAGCTTCTCCTAAATCCTTCATGGAAAAACATTTTGCAAACTTGGAATGTCTTTTCCCATAATTAGTATGTCATCGACATAAAGAATTAGGAGAATTACATCACTCCCACTAACTTTGTGATATACACATGGCTCATCAAGATTTTGAACAAATCCATACCTTTTGATCAAATCTCTTATTCCATTGCCTTGATGCTTGCTTCAATCCATAAATGGACCTTTGAAGTTTGCATACACGGTTTGGAAATTGTGGATTCACGAACCCTTCAGGTTGCTTCATATAGATGTCTTCATCTAAGCGACCATTTAAGAAGGCGGTTTTGACATCCATTTGCCATATCTCATAGTCATAGTATGCTGCTATAGCTATGAGAATTCTAATAGCTCTAATGTCCGCTACAGGAGAAAAGGTCTCCTCGTAATCAATGCCATAAGTTTGAGTAAAACCTTGCGTAACTAGACGAGCTTTATAGACGTGTATGTTGCCATCCATGTCATTCTTAATTTTATAGAGCCATTTACTTCCAACCACCTTGGCGTTTGGAGGTAAATCGACCTCTACCCAAACTTTATTTTCTCATAAAAGATTGCATTTCCCCATTCATTGCAACCTGCCATTTTTCCTTATCAGGACTTGCCATGGCATCTTTATAACTAGTAGGCTCTCCAAGATCTCCTAACATAGTTTCCTCAACCTCTACATTCAGACATAGACGTTCAGGTGCACACGTAGTCCTTACGGATCTACGAACGGGAATCACTTCAACTTCTGGTGGAGGACCCAGACTATCAGGTTCTACCGGAAGTACGTTAGTACTTTCAGAAGGTAATGCATCTTCTTGATCATCTTCCAGATCATAAACTCTCCCACTGAATTCTTGAGATACGAGATCTCTTTCAAGAAAATCTCCATACCTAGCAACAATTACTTTATTTTCAATTGGATAGTAAAAGTAGTAACCCATAGTTTCCTTAGGGTATCCTACGAAGATACACTTTACAGATCTTTGTTGGAGTTTATCTGCTGAGTCACGTCTAACATACGCCTCGCAACCCCAGACCTTTAAATAAGACAGGCTAGGAGCTTTACCATGCCATATTTCATATGGTGTCTTATCAACCTTCTTTGTGGGAACCATATTTAGAATGCGAACAGCTGATTCCAAAGCATAATCCCAAAAGGATAAAGGTAGAGTAGTAAGATTAAACATAGATCGTATCATGTCACACAATGTACGATTTTTTCTCTCAGATACACCATTTTGTTGTGGAGTATATGGAGAAGTGATATTCTGGACAATTCCATTCGCAGCTAAGTAATCTTTAAACTCTTGGCTTAGATACTCGCCTCCTCTATCGGATCGAAGAGCTTTAATCTTCTTTCCCAATTGCAGTTCTACTTCAGCTTTGAAAACCTTAAATGTTTCAAACACCTCATGTTTATGCTTAAGTAAATAAACATAACCATAACGACTGAAATCATCAGTAAAGGTTAAGAAGTAGCTAGCACCTCTCTTTGACACATGTCTAAGTGGTCCACACACATCAGTATGAATAAGACCAAGTAGATCAGAAGCCCTCTCCATATTGCTATGAAAAGGTTTCTTCGTCATCTTCCCAGATATGCATGACTCACATTTATCAAATGATTCATCATTGATATTTTGCAAAAGCCCTTCTTGTTACAGCTTATGCATGCGAGCCTTGCCTATATGAGCAAGTCTACAATGCCAAAGATACGAAGAATTCAAGTCTAACTTTATTCTCTTGTTAATGCTAAACATCGAATTATTATTATTGTTAGATTCATTTCCAATCACATCAATTTCAAACACACCATTCATAGTAATTGCATTAAAATTTAATACACCATTTAAAGAAACAGAAATTCCATTACGTAAAATAGTATGAGTAAAACCATCATCCAACAAAACTGAAAAGGAAACAACACCTCTAATTATAGAAGGTGCGTAATGACAATTGTTCAATAACAGTACTAAGCCCAAAGGCAATTGATAACATCAAATAGTCCTGAATATTAAGTGTCAATTTCCCCCGTTAATGCTCGTTATTTATATCATTTATATGGATTTATGCTTGTTTTCCATTGTTTTGCACTTTTAGGTAAATTACGAGCATTGGAGCTAAAGAGACGCGGAAATGGAAACGTTACTAAAGATTTATCACAGTATGCTTATTTTGAAGAAGTTACGGCGTAACTCATCTCTCACATTACGCCGTAACTATTTCGTGACCCAGAAGTCTAACTTATCAAGAGGTTACGGCGTAACTCCTCCCAAAGGTTACGACGTAACTCCATTAGGTCAAAAGAGGTTCCACGCCGCTGATACTTACGCCGTAACTACTGCATCACTTACGACAAAACCGAGTTTATTGAAGACTACGGCGTAACCACTTAGAAGGTTATGCCGTAACTAGTAGATCTAGTGCATTTACGAAGAAATAGAAGGTTACGGCGTAACTCCTCTATTGGTTACGCCGTAACCCAGACCTGGCCTATAAATACCCCATGAATTCCAGCATTTCAAATCATCCCATTCCACACACAACACTCTGAGAACGTGGGAAAAAGCTCAAGGGAGGTCTAGGGAAGCATACGGAGCTGTTTCCAAGGGAGAAGTCACACCATTACGATAACCTTTAGCGTTTATTATTTCTTTTACTTTCAATTCATGTATTTCGTACCTTTGGATATTGAATTGATGTGCATGATTAATATGAGCGGCTAAGCACCCTTTGGCGCTAGCCTAGTTATGATTCCTTAATTGTTTTGTTTGCATTTACCTTTACTTCCGTACAATTATTTCTAAGTGTATTCATGCATAGTTCTTTGGTAGTCACCCTTGGTTCGGTAGTTTTAAATGGCGATAGAGGCCAATTGCCTAGGAGATATGACCAACTGACCCTAGGTGAGCGGACTGAGACGAGAAGGGTAAGATATGACCAACTGACGACCCTTTCTACTTGTGCGATTTGACCAACTGATCACCTATCGTTTGGATGAACTTAAGAGTTGGGGGTGTAGTGTCTAAGTTCCTAATGGCCGGGCACTCACTATTTAGAATCTAGCATGTAGCGGTACTTAATGACTCGGCTTAGAGGACCAGGAACAATAGGACTTATGACGGTGCGCCTGATTTCTCCTGTGGTGGCATCTTTGCTGATAGGTTAGGGCGAATTGACCAAATGCTGTCCTCTCGAATTTGACCCCACCTGAAGTAATTGGAAGTAGGTAGACGTAGACATAACTAGTTAGGAGGATTAACTAGGTTAGCACCACTATTCCTCTATTGTTTCCCTTCTACCATTTATTTGCTTTTATATTCTGCATTAGTAGTTTAATTAATTAAAACCCTATCAAACCATTAATATTCTGTGACAATTAGACTTAGTAATTATCCGACACACATAGCTCTTGGGACGACCTCGGCTTTACCATTTACTACACTACACACGACCGGGTACACTGCCCGTTAGTGCATTAGGGTAGACCATAGGTATAGCGAGACACTATAAATATTAATACCTGGTAAGTAAAACCTACATCAAGTTTTTGGCGCCGCTGCCGGGGAGCTATATTAGGATTGATATTAAGTCTTTCATTTCATTTTTAAACTTTTCTCACGATCATATTTCAAGTTTTCACGTACCATGGAAGTTGTTAACATCGATGACCTCACTCTTGAGGAATATTTGGCGTTGACAAGAGAAGAACAGGGGCCAGGGATTGTAAGGCCAGCCATTGCAGAAGATGCTCAATTCGAAATCAAACCTCAATTCATGAGGGAATTGCGTGCCAACCCTTTCTCTGGAAGCATCACCGATGATGCCCATGAACACGTAGACAACGTCGAATACATTGTCAGCCTATTCAAAATCCCCAGAGTCTCACACGATGCTATAATGCTACGAGTATTCCCTATTTCTCTTACGGGAGCTGCAAAAAGATGGGTCGATCGATTACCTGCAGGGACTGTCAACACTTGGCCTATCTTAAAAAAATATTTCATTCAGAGATATTGTCCTCCATTAAAGACGGCCAAGCAAATGGAAGAAATTCATAACTTCAAGCAAGAGGGTGATGAAACATTATACCAAGCTTGGGAAAGATACAACGAATTGTTATACAAGTGCCCTACTCATGATCTTAACAGCCAACAAAAAGTGAACGTCTTTTACAAGGGACTGAACATCTCTTCAAGACAAATGATTGATTCTCAAGGGCCAATTCCTAGTATGACACCCACCGTGGCTTTGGAAACTATTCAAAAAATGGCACAATGGAGGAAGCAACCGTAGTAAAAATAATGATATTGAGGGCCTTGGAGCAATAAATAACAAATTAGAAAGCCTTGGAAGAGAAATGAAGAAGCTCAAGGAAAATGTGCATTCCATTCAAGTAGAGCGAGATGGGGCTCGTCCTTCTAAAGAATGTTCCTCCAATGAAGAAGTTAAAAGGATCGGTGAAGTGAACTATGGACAAGAATTCCCTTTCAAAAGCTACAATAATTACGGACCTAGGTACCGTGAAAACTCCCCTGGGTTCTACACAAAAATAAACAATAATCCTCCTAAACCTAGCCTTGAAGAAATAATGCATCGATACATTGAAGAATCGTCAAAAAAGGATGATAGGCTCAAGGAATGGATGGTCAAAGTAAAGGAGGACACCAATATGTACCTACGTAACCAAGATGCTGCAATTAAGAACCTCGAAACACAAATTGGGCAATTAGCTAAGAACCTCGCAACAAGTAATGCTAAAGCCACTTCCTGCAAAGCCATATTTGTGCAGGATAAAGCAAAAAAGGAACAATGCACATCCGCTATCACTAATGATCTCTCCGGGATTAACTACCTAAGAGAAGATGATAAGGCTGAAGACGACGAGTTCCTACCAAGCCAACTTCCTGAGAAGCTGCAGTACCAGGAAAGTTTTCTTCTCCCTTGCACTATTGGTAACATTAAGATTCCCGCATTATCTGATTTAGGGGCTGGTGTTAACCTTATCTCAAATACTTTATTTGAAAAAAATCAAACTTACCAATTTAAAAGAAACAACTATTATGATTGAAATGGCGGACTCTTCTATGGCTGTACCGAGGGGGATTGTGAACAATGTGCTTTTGAAAATTGGAAAATTTTTCTTCCCCACCGATTTTGTAGTTATTGACATGGGAAAGCGGGAGGCTTACAACTTGATTGTTGGAAGACCTTTTCTGGCCACTTGTAGAGCTCAAATTATGGTTTTTGAAAAACAAATTTCCTTGGGGACCGAAAAGGAACGAATAACTTTTAGTATGAATGAGCATTTAAAACCAAAAACTGAAATTTCTAATAAAGTTCAGTCACTAAACCCCACTCTACACTCTAAGCCTATTACTAATAATCGTAAAGAAAGTGTTGATCATTGTAAGCAGAAACAGGATGAAATTGTTCAAAGCATTGAGGAAACTCTGAGTCCTAACAAACATTTTTGCAACTCGATGTCAACCAAGGAATGCGAATCGGCATGGCCACCATTTACTCGTCCTCACAAATGTGTAAGAAAAGCTAATGAATGGATTTACCCTCATAAGGGAGAGAAACATGATGTTGAATTAGCATTGGAAGATTGGTACAAATTAAAGCTTGGAAGCTCGAAATTGATTAAGGAACTGATCAAGCATTATGGGTGCAACCATATCACTAACATCATAGGTGGGACAAGATCAAACATCAGCATTACTGATAATATTATTATTAAAGATGATGACCATGGAGAATCATGTGATAAAAAGTTGGGAACATTTGGGCTCAATAACTCTACAAGAAAAAAAGGGCTTGATAATTGGATGAATGAACACCAACGAATTAAAGAAGTAGGGCAAGCTCAAAGGCCCCCATAGGAGCCCCCCGGCTCTGAGTCTAACTTAAAGACTCGTAAATAAAGAAAAGTGCTCTTTCGGGAGACAACCCGAATTATCCCTTTCTTTTGCTTTTATTTTTCTTTCTGTTGGGTTTTGTGTTTCTAACCATTTTTGCAGGAAACAATGAAGTAATTACTGCTGCAGTTGTTGATCTAAACAGAGTTACGGCGTAACTCATCTCGGTGATTACGCCGTAACCAACATTTTAGCAGCAAAATTCTTGTCGCATTACCAATTACGGCGTAATACCATCTCAGTGGTTATGCCGCAACTATTCGCTTCTCAGCTCATACCAGGTTTTGCCAGTTACGGCGTAACTCTCTCATAGGAGTTACGACGTAACTATCCCCTGCTCTAATTCTTTCATTTTAAAACACATTAACCTTGTATTAGTTTTTAAATGAACTTTGTGGGTGTGTTCCCTGTAAACCCTCACGAGACTTCACTTGTCCACTTGGGACACCAAGTGGTTTAAAAGGCTTGTTGAATTCGCTAAATGCAACCGTGATTCCTACGAAAGTGAGTTAGGTTTGTTTTTCATTTTACTTTTTTCTTTTTAGAATTATGCTTGTTGGTATTGTGATTTCAAGGATTGAAGTTTGTTCATGACGCTTAAACGAAGGCACGATCCTTTCTCGTGGGCCTTCTTCTTTATGGAGCAAATTTCAGGGAAGTTCTCGCTCTAATTCTACCTTTCTCTTCACCTTTATTTTAATGCCTAGTACAAAAGGGACTTTGTACAATTCAAGTGGGGGGACGGGAGTAGAATTATCTCTTGAACTTTATTTCGCCCTCATTTTTCTAGTTTTTTTTGAAAAATTATGCCATTTTTAAAATTTTGACATTTTTTTCCGAACCTAACTAGATTAGACCTTAGCCGAGCACATACAACCCTTGATATTACATGATGAGATTAGCCTTATCCGTTTCCAATATTTTACCCCAAATCCACCAAATTATGAGTGTGCCTGTAGCTTGTAAACTTTAGAACTTGGCCTTTGCATCATTTCGAGACCATAGACGAGGTATGTTGAGTTAGCTCGATGTATTTGGACTTTTTAGTTTTAGAAGGCAGTATTATAGGATTATCACCCAAACAGCCTACCATTGTGAGTCTATCGATTAGTCACCTCGACTTTTCGACCCCCATGTGAAACGCTTTTGTTGCAGTCCCCTTTAGTGCAAGATACCCCTAGATACACCCTTCTGAGCCATTCCTTTCATTTTGTCACCCCAATATATTGTTTCGTTACATCCTTACACCTTAGCCTACCCTGTAGTCTTTATTTGTAATTGGGAAGTCATTATTTGCCTAAGTTCAAGGTTCGAGTGGAAAGGTTTGGAAATCACGCTTTCATCGACAACAATTATGAAGATCATTGAAGACCCCCCCCCCCCCCCCCCGAATTCCCATTGTTCATCTCAAGTGGGGGGATGTTATGTTATCATGTTATGTTCAAAAAAAAAAAAAAAAAAAAAAAAATAGTTGATTCAGTTATGATTTTGTAAAGTGCGATGTTATAAGCATTATAGTATGAGCTTTATTGTTTAGTATCGAGGAGGCCACCTCGGTCACATTGGAAGATTGGAGTTAGAGTTATACCAACTGAAGAAGAAGGTAGTGTGCCCATCACGACGTCCTCTAATGACACATCTACCTTGCATTTCATGATCCGGTCTCTAGACTTCTAAGCTTGAACTTTGGGCGGACGGTAAGTGGTGATGACTTAGTTGTAGATATAGACTACCTGCTTGTTTTTCATTTTACACCAATTATGTATCCCATGTCTTATCCTACCCTTTTAGTCATGAAGTGTGTCTAGGTGATGCAGCGAGCAATCTTTGGCATCTTGGCCATGGATTTGGTCATGTATCATTGATTTTGTCCACTTCGCCGTGAAATTTTAGTAATGACAAGTCACCCCTTAACCTTTGTCGTGTCTACCCATATTGCCTTCGAGAATTGTTTAGCCCTTAACTCTAGTGGTGGAGATTTGTGTAACCGCCAAGCTTATGATAGAATACATGCTATGACTGTGCGATTGAGTGATCACCCCGAAATTGACACTTAGAATAGTTGAGAGATTTGAGTGTTTGTTCCCCTTTCGTGAGGTGTTCGACTTTGTTTTATTCTAGCATAAGGGATTTGTAAACTCATATTTTCCAGGTTTTGGGAGATATCTTTTTAGGAATCTATCTAATAAGGTCTACTTGAGGGCAAGTAGAGTTCAAGTGGGGGGATATTTGATAACATCAAATAGTCTTGAATATTAAGTGTCAATTCCCCCGTTAATGCTCGTTATTTATATCATTTATATGGATTTATGCTTGTTTTCCATTGTTTTGCACTTTCAGGTAAATTATGAGCATTTGAGCTAAAGAGACGCGGAAATGGAAACGTTACTAAAGATTTATCATAGTATGCTTATTTTGAAGAAGTTACGGCGTAACTCATCTCTCACATTACGCCGTAACTATTGCGTGACCCAGAAGTCTAACTTATCAAGAGGTTACGGCGTAACTCCTCCCAAAGGTTACGACGTAACTCCATTAGGTCAAAAGAGGTTCCACGCCGCTGATACTTACGCCGTAACTACTGCATCACTTACGACGTAACCGAGTTTATTGAAGACTACGACGTAACCACTTAGAAGGTTACGCCGTAACTAGCAGATCTAGTGCATTTACGAAGAAATAGAAGGTTACGGCGTAACTCCTCTATTGGTTACGCCGTAACCCAGACCTGGTCTATAAATACCCCATGAATTCCAGCATTTCAAATCATCCCATTCCACACACAACACTCTGAGAACGTGGGAAAAAGCTCAAGGGAGGTCTAGGGAAGCATACGGAGCTGTTTCCAAGGGAGAAGTCACACCATTATGATAAGTTTTAGCGTTTATTATTTCTTTTACTTTCAATTCATGTATTTCATACCTTTGAATATTGAATTGATGTGCATGATTAATATGAGCGGCTAAGCACCCTTTGGTACTAGCCTAGTTATGATTCCTTAATTGTTTTGTTTGCGTTTACCTTTACTTCCGTACAATTATTTCTAAGTGTATGCATGCAGAGTTCTTTGGTAGTCACCCTTGGTTCGGTAGTTTTGAATGGCGATAGAGGCCAATTGCCTAGGAGATATGACCAATTGACCCTAGGTGAGCGGACTGAGACGGGAAGGGTAAGATATGACCAACTAACGACCCTTTCTACTTGTGCGATTTGACCAACTGATCACCTATCGTTTGGATGAACTTAAGAGTTGGGGGGTGTAGTGTCTAAGTTCTTAACGGCCGGGCACTCACTATTTAAATCTAGCATGTAGCGGTACTTAATGACTCGGCTTAGGGGACCAGGAATAACAGGACTTATGACGGTGTGCCTGATTTCTCCTGTGGTGGCATCTTTGTTGATAGATTAGGGCGAATTGATCAAATGATGTCCTCTCGAATTTGACCCCACCTGAAGTAATTGGAAGTAGGTAGACGTAGACATAACTAGTTAGGAGGATTAACTAGGTTAGCACCACTATTCCTCTATTGATTTCTCTTCTACCATTTATTTGCTTTTATATTCTGCATTAGTAGTTTAACTAATTAAAACCCTATCAAACCATTAATATTCTGTGACAATTAGACTTAGTAATTATCCGACACACATAGCTCTTGGAACGACCTCGGCTTTACCATTTACTACACTACATACGACCGGGTACACTGCCCGTTAGTGCATTAGGGTAGACCATAGGTATAGCGAGACACTATAAATATTAAGACATGGTCAGTAAAACTTGCATCAGCAATACTAAACTAAACGTTCATATGGCTTCAACAACTGCATGTGCGCCATTTCCCACGTGCAGATATTACTCCCCATAGGCCAGCTTCCTTTCCACTCTAAACCCCTGCAGTGTATTACAAATGTGAATACGACATCCAGTATCATATACCCAGGAACTTTTATGATTTAGAGTAAATAATTCAATGACAAATAAATTAACAGAAGAACCGGCGCCCAAGGACCCTTTGTACTTCATTTTATTTGCCCGCAATTCATTAAGATAGAGAACACAGTTTCTCTTCCAATGCCCAACGCTCTTACATTGGTGGCATGCTTGATCCTTTTTAGGATTTTCCTTCCTAGGAGTAGGGTTCTTCTTGGGTTGTGGTTGATAGGCCATAACTTGTTTGCCTTTGTCAACCTTTCCCTTACCCTTCCCCTTCTTGTTGTTCGCACGCTGCGGTTTTGGCTTATTAATCCTTCCACCCTGAATAGCAAGTACCTGGGCAGTAGGAACCTTTTGAGGTAACCCTTTTTCATAATCAATCTGTAATGCGTGTAGGTCAGTAACTGTCTTCCCCACGCAGTGCATATTGAAGTTTCTGACAAAACCATTAAAATCCTTGTTAAGGAATCTATTAATCAGATTCACAGCCATGTCATCATCATAAGTTTTGCCAAGTGCCTTTAGCTGGTCTATGTAACCTTTCATTTCCAGTAAATGAGCACTCACGGGTTTACCCTCTCCCTGCCTACAGCTGTGTAATGCGTCGGTCAAGTCATAAATCTCGACGGCAGCTGGTTTCTCAAACATAGTTCGAAGTTCATTGAGCATATTATATGGGAAATGATGTTCGACCTGCTTTTGAAGAGCAGATTCCATCGTTCCCAACATAAGACAAGCCACATCATTATGACGCTTATACTCAAGTTGCCAAGCGTCCTTATCAGCTTGAGTAGCTGTAGGACCAGTTGGTTCAGCAGGGCAAGGTTCATAAAGATATTTCAACCGGTCAGCAACTCTACAGACAATTCTCAAAGAGCGGTGCCAATCATTGAAATTCTTAGAGCCAGTCAACTTTTCTCGATCAAAAAAGCCTTTGAACGCAGAACTTAGTGCAGTGTTAGTGTTATCGTTATTTTGAGCCATTTCTACAGAAAAAAGTTCAAGTATTAGTATTTTCGATAATACAACTTTTCAAGAAAATAAAATATACCCAACGGTAATATAAACATATAACCATATAATTTTCTCGAAAAACTAGGATCCAAATTATCATAGGTTCATTACATCAGTTGATCTGCTAGTAACGAAAGCATATAATAAGGTAATATGTCAAACATTAATTGGCAAACAATTTCCAACTCCTAGATCATTATGGGATTTATATTTTCCAACGCTATTGCAAATATAAACATGTTTCATCCCTTCTTATGCCATTGAGTCCAGTTCTTACTACCTACTCAACTTAAGTGTCTAACTTAAAAAACTGCAAATATGTCCATGTAAGGTCTGACTTTACATAGAGATTTACCTCTCTATCACAATCTAGCCAAGTACTGTCATGACGTAAATTGCAACTTCAAGTGTTCCTTTTAATTAGATGGCATATAACTTAATTTAAAAGGGTACTAGTTTTGATTTTATGTGGTCAAATCAAATATGTACAAAGATGTCATGCATTCATCTTGTACCATAAATTTAATAAAAAACTTTTTATTACCAATTCATAAAGATCAAATTATCAAAGTTTTGATTGAGGTATTGGGTTCACCAATCAAGGAATTTAGTGTTAATTATCGTCCATTATACCGTACTTTTGCATAAGAGTAAACACTTAGTGTTTCGGATAATTACCACCGAAGTGGCGCATGGAATTAAAACTAATTCGCCCTTAAGATGAGTTTGTACATTTTATGGCTTACTAAGTAGCTCCATTCGAACTTACAGGGGGCAGAGGACCAGGTAAGCACAAAAGCATAACCTTAGACATCCTTTCAGTGTGACTGTGCGCACTTCTTTATTAACCCCTTTATAGTTCATTCTAGTGGGTGAGCCGTTCAGACCATTTGTACCAAAATCACCAATCAATTAAACTATTGAAAACTTAACTCTTCCAAAACAAATCAAATTTCGCCATTGTTTAGTCTGTATTATTTTTCTATTCAAAATTACCCTTTGCTTAAAACTGTCTAACATAATAAACAAACAAGTAACAAATAAAAAATAAACTACTAAAAAAACAATGCGCACATAATAAACAATTTATACGTGTAAACAAGTAGCCACATGCAACTTATTCGATAAAACCCTATTAATAATCAATATCTAGGTTAAATTAATGTATATATTAATTATGGCTTTCACTCTCTCAATTGAGAGTGAGCCACATACATCGAAGAATCGATTGCGTAAACCCATAATTAATAATATACCAAATTGCACATAATTGATTCATTAATATATATAATTGGAGTCTTCCCCAATTCAAGATTTATCGTAAATAAATATATCTTAACAATTAAACAATTATCAAAGTAACTTATCCATGACTAACATGCATGTATAATCATGGATATATCATAACAATTATACAAATAGTCACAAGATCGCATATTAAAAATTCCATGACACATAACAAATTATTCATGAATTAATCACGTAAGTTATATATTAATTCTAGGTTTCAATAAGGTTAGCAAACAATTTTCAAAACCCTAAAATTTTTTATATGCGTCGACTTAAAAAAATAGGGGTACGCCCCAATTAAAAAAAAATCGACCAAAAAAATTTAAACATAAACCCTAGATTAACCATATCAAACAACATACAATTATTTGTTTTATTACGCGTTTATGTAATTAATTACTCATTAAAAACCAATGACTCGTGATGCCACTGTTGGAATTATATATCATGACATTCAATAAATAATCACAAAAACATCAAAGAACACGTGCGGAAGCATATAGGATTTATTAACAAATAATTAATTAACATAAAAGAATATGCGTACCTTTTCTTGATTCTAGCCGAACATGAATCAAATCCACAAACTAGCAATGGAAGAACCCTAATTTGATTTAATTAGGATTATATGAATTACCCTTTACCGTTTTGTAATTCAATTCAAGAATAATAACAATATTGTGTTATTACCACTTTCTTGTACACACGTACTAAAACAAATTAAAGTAATGCTAGTTTTATTAAACTAAATAACTTGTTTTGGAAAAAGAATGAGGATCGACACCTAGGGAAGGTGGCCGATCAGTTTGAGCAAAAAACACACACAAACGTTTTAGGTTTTTAGCTTATGAGTACAAGAGATGCAAAACACAAGACCCCTAGCCTTGTATATATACTAAACTAAACTTGGTGGACAAGTTAGAGTTTGATATGGGTTGGGTTTGGGTTCCCTATGGCCGATCGGTTTAGAGCATCCCCAAGGGATTCCGGAACCTTCCCAAACTTTGCATTCTAGTCCTTTTCCAAATACATTTAACGCCCGTTAGTCCATTACATTAATTACTTAACGTCCGTTAGTTATTTCGTTTAATAAATAAACAAATACAACATTTATATTTAATTATTTAACTTTAATTCTCATACGTAAAGTGTGCAATCCCATGGTCTCGAGTTCGATCCTAACTCACGTGTACTAATTTATATCCATAAAACTAACAAAAGTTTGGGTTAGTAAAAAGTGATATAAACAACGTACATTCATTTACATACTATGACTTCAGCATAACTTAAAATCATACTTTAAAACTTAAAAGAGAATATAAACTTGACATTGGTAGAATGGGTTGATTCGAGATATAACTAATATCTCAAATGTGGCCGAAGAAGCAAACAAATGACAAACTCCTACCTGGCCTAGCAAATAAATAAGCTAACTTAATATGCAAACATTAACATACTTGCTGCTGCAAAAAGATTCATATTGCTGCTGCAGATGGAAGGCTAAAATTTATAAAAGAGAAACATAATATACATATACGTACATACAAACGTAAGTTCCCGAACCTAAAATCTTTTTACATACCTTGATGAGAGGCCGATATCCCGTTTATGTTTTCTGATGATCTGTATAGATTGTTTTAGTCTCCTACAACCCAGATCCAGTCTCCCATTATTTTTTGCATCTAATTTTGACAATTATGGAATTTAATAACGATTTTTGGCAGTGGATACATGTTTCCATTCGCCGTATAAAATAAAAGAAGGGCGTTATAGATGTACATAGTATTTATATAACAGACAGGTGTTTGGCATTGCTAATCAAAACTGTTTATCAGGTTACTGTGTTTAGGATTGCTTATCTAAAGTCTAAACTACTTATCAAATTCATTTTGAATGACATGACAAAAATTAATAAACGAATAATTCGTCTAAAAGTAACCAATCTCAATACGAACAATGCTTCATAGGTTATAAATTATGTAAAATGGTGTAAATTGTAAAGCCTATTCAGTTACAAACTTCAAAGTCAACATTTTCGATGTTACATATATATTCATCTAGAAATCAAATATTCACAAACTGATATTTAAAAAAGAAAAGGTAAGCTCAAATGAAAGTACATAAGCATAGAATTATCTCTTCAAGAAGTAAGCAATACTCAAACTATATTTATCCTAATGCATGTTCCAAACACCCTTTAAATGAAATGCTAATAGTCACAACTTATTGGTTTGTCCAAATATTTCTATATATTTATATGCATTCCCAAACACCCTTGAAGTTGAACATGGCATGGTGTGTCGCTTTTTGCAATTCATTAAATTCATTGCCTCTAAATGTTACTTCTTAAAGAAGCATAAAGAATCTCAATGCACTTCAAACAAACCCTCACTCATCTACAAAAAATTTCTAACATCTGTAAGAATGGACAACTACATATTTTACTTGATTTAAAACACCATAACTGTTGATCCAAGTAGATGCAAGCTTTTAGGAGTACACCACTAATAATGTGAAATAGTGAGTCATGAATTGTGAATTCAAGTGGCGAATGCCCTGAAATTTAGTTTTATTACCACTTTACCATATTTAAAAGTAAAAGTTAAAGAAAAATTATTGCTAAGAGCAACAAAAGAGTTATTGTTTTCGAAAAATATGGGTGATCAAAATGTACTTACAAGCAAGGTTGCAAAAATCGCGAATCGGCAGTGAGGCGGTCGACCCCCCTTTAGCTTGTAATCGGTCTAGGCGGGATTAATCGGTGATTAATCAGATTGGCAATTTTTGGCAAGTTTTGGGTATTTGTGGGTAGTTTTGGGTATTCCTGAAAAGATTTTCCTTAAAAACATCTTGTAATAGATATAAATAGCGACTATATGTGATTACATTTGTTCAGGGTTGCAAAAATAGCGAATCGGTGATTAATTGTATTGACATTTTTGGCAAGTTTTACGTATTTACGGCAAGTGTTGGTATTTTTGGCCAGATTTTCCTTGAAAAACATCTTGTAATAGATAAAACAATGATTATAACAAATTTACGGCGAGTTTAGGGTATTTCCGGTAAGATTTTCATGTTTTTAGCAAGTTTGACCATCGTTAACCGTCGTTGACCATTGTTGACCGATTTTTTTGAACGATTTACACAAATCGGAAAGGTCGGTGGCCCAATAGCACCTAATCGGTGATTAATCGGCCTTGTAGACCTTTTTTTGCAACACTGCTTACAAGACTCCAAGGTGCAAGATAAACTTTAAACTTTGAGCTAATAGATTGTTAAAGTAGGTTACAGGCCCCTCTAGTGTCATCAATCTTCTATAGCAAAAAGTCTGAGATCTTTTTGTTTAGTTTCTTACATATTTTTCAGAGTTATGTGCATGATAGTGGTTGAAAAAGGTGGGTTAGATAATCGGCCAAATACGTAATTTATGTGTGCACGCCAAACCCACAGTTTTAGGAGTTGGTCAAACTGGGTTGGGTCGGGCAGAACATAATTACACCTGAATACATGTCAGATGACTTTCAATACTTCCAACCCATTTGACCCATGATAAATAAAAACATATTGCTACCTTCCAACCAATAAGATATAAGAGAGGGGGGAGTGGTTACCTAATACCCTAGGTGCCACCTCACCTCCATCCAATAAAAACATTACACATCAAAAGTACCCAATCTTACCCTAACCATACCCTAAGTGGAGGGAGTGGTCACCAATTTGTACCCGATTTTTTTTTTTTTTTTTTTTTTTTTTTCATACATAAAATCACATACAATATTTAAAATAAAACCGTCGGACTTTTGTTCATTACCGACAACACCACATTCGGAGATTTGAATCCATGCTTTCGCCAAAGCCTCCTCTTGTGCCGGGTACGTACTCTATTTCTTCATCAATGTTTTGGAACGGGGAAAACTCGCTTGTAGTAGTGATGTTGTAGTGTTGTGGATTCATTTGAGGAGGACCCATATTATATTGGAAAAAGGGTGGAGATTGGGGTTGTGGAACGTAAAAATTCGGGGGTGGTTGAGAATAAAATTGGTTAAATCCTAACGGAGTTTGTTGTGGTTGATTCGGGGACGGTTGAGAACGACCTTGACGCGAGGTGAAAGGTTTTTTACCTCTTCTTGAATCCATGGTTTCGCCAAAGTTTGAAAGATTAATGTGTGAAATGGTTTGGTTTGTGAATTGTTATTTTGAAAAATGAAGTGAAATGGTTTGGTTTTAAAGAGGAAAATTTTTTTTTTTTTTTAATTTTATGGCCAAATATAGCCGTTTGGTTTGTAACGTCCCCTTTTTTTCAAAAACACGCTCCTACAAACGCTCGGCTTCGTAACCCGTTTTTTGTACCCGAATTTGATACCCGCCCTACCGGCGGCGGTGTTACCGATCGGGTACCCCTACCCGATTTGGTACCCGATGCCCACTCCCTCCCCTCTAATAAGGGATAACTTATACCTTCTAGACCAAGCTAGGATAGTGAGTCCTATAATTAAAGGACTCATTCCTATGATGTTCCCTAATGACTCCAACAATGATACCAATTCATTACATGTTACATATGTCCATGTGACACTCATTAGGAAGCCACTTGCATACCAAAAAACCAAACACTTTTGAGGTGGCATAGTGCTACTTGTAAAAGCAAATGTATAGTACATGTCCCTAGAGCAATCCCCATTGAGCACACCACAAAATACATAACCAAGCTAGCTTTTAACCCCAGATTTACCACTTGTGTGTTCAATATCAAAGCCACCATGATTGGTGCTAATACTACTGAAGTCACCAAATAGCACTTTGACCAACTATCTTTAGTTACCACTGGTATTGTAACCCTTCTAGGCAAGTAAATTGGTAAGTTGATAACATACAAAAACATGTTGATGCACCTTTTTTCACTGTATGGTACAATTTTCTCATCACAATCTGTAATTCTTTCAGCAGGGTGAACAACGTCTTCTTCGTCGACTAAGCCCAATAACGGCACTCTTATGAAATGATGTTCGTTGTCCTTAGCAGCCTCGAGTATAGCCTTATGTTTCTTCATGCTATTAAAATGCATGTAACATACCAATAGAATGTAAATAATATAAGTTGAAACAAAACTAACCGATACCAATAAGCTTATCTTTCCCATAATGATGATCACTAGAAGATTAGTGAGAGTCACAAGAAGAAACACAACGTCTCGAATAAAATTTGGCTTATCAACTATGACAACTTTTTTTCGGTACGTGATTAATAAGCTAAGTACCCCAACAACCACCATGGAAATGAATATAGACCCACCTAGCACGCTATTTAGCCCGATATCACCACCATCACTAGGGGAAGTAAACGCGATTACGCTAGAAAAAACATCGGTTGAGCCATTTCCTAAGGGAAGCAAAGTGGTCCCTGCGATAGCGGGAGAAAGTTTAAGTGTCTGCGACAAGTGTTCAACCGCGGGACAAAAGTATTCCGAGGCAGTGTTGCTCAGTATATAAAAGAGCAACACTAGCCATATAAGTAACAGAACAAATCCCAGCTCCGGGATTTGTGAAAAGTTACAATAGTATATTTTGAGGTAGTTTATGTAACCTTTTGGGGTACACCCAATATTTGTTGTAACATAGACACATTTCGAGATGGCTAAGTTTTGTTCATGGATGGCCGTGCACGTTGTTGATGCACCGGGGTCTGAGTAGGCTGTCGCGGCTAGGATGGCTATTAGGATTAAAGCGAATGAAATTTTGGGTTTGAATACACATGAAGATGTACTAAAGTTCATTATATGGAAGGTCACACTGTTACGTCGCGACGGTGTGCAATATGCCGAGATGTAACAGTGTTGCGGAAAAAAGGGTTAGAGGAAAATGTTAATATGTGAAGAGATGTACAAAAAGTTCTATCATTTGGAGGTTGGATATGTAGTATAAATAATGTATGAATTATTGGAGTGGATTTATGAAACTTATGGTCCTAGGACATGGGCACAAATTAGTATGGACTGATGTATCAGTTTATCTAGTATGGTTGGATGGTTGATGAACTGTCCAAGTGTACTATTTACATTACATCCTTTAACATTTAGGATGTGCAAACTAAGAAGGGTTACTCATGAGGGCTAGCTCCCACATTTAGTCTTACGAAAGGCTCCCAACGAGAATAAACCTTGATAATCACGGAATTGGCTTGAACTTTGTTTGTTGTCCAATGTGTGATGAATATGTCAAGACAGAAGAATACCTCTTTGTCCGCAGCTTGGTTGCGAATGAGTGGTCCAAAATTATCAACTAGTGGAAGCTTCAAAATGTGCATTTTTCGAGTCTTTTGGATGTTATCGCTCTCGCAAACCATGTTAATTTGCAAACATCCCTTCTGCCCATTTTTATCGTTGTGATACAATTAACTGTTTGGTTCACAACCAAAAGACCTTCAACGGACCTTGTTCTTAACGACATTAAACTCCTCTCTCCGATTGGATTTGTAACAGATATAAGAACACATTTGCGACTCTAATGCATAACACAAAAACAAAATTAACTGCATGACCATTTTGATTTCACCTTTCTGACGTTTCCCTAACTTTATGATTAAAAAAAAATGCACTCTTGATTTCATTAGGCTCTATTTTAGTTACTAGTGAGTAGTGAACATCATTCTTCATAATACAGGGGGCTCGAAGTCTTATCCTTATAGTTTAGGGGTGTTTCTTTTAGTAGAAAACCAAAGGTTATCCTTGATGTTGTACATGTCTCACGTGATAAGCGTTTCACCGTTAAGGTAATCGGCGTGTACCCTACGTCCCTACCCACAAGGACCATATTCAGGGAATCTTTTGTGATTCTTGGTTTTGTACTCTTTTTTCATTTAGTGCCCATTTACTTTAGTAAAATTTTTGTAGCTACCCATCGGGTAAATTTAGCTAAAACTTCGACCATGTTAGAGATCCAGGAACATTATAGAGGCATAAGATTATTTTGTTAGAAAATAAACTTTGGTAAAAAAATTAGTTTTTATTTTGCAAATTAAGATTGCAAAAAATTATTTAAGAAAAATAAGTTCATAAAACAAGCTTTTATAAAAATGCTGAAGATTATATTTTATAAAATTACTGATTTGCCTTTTATGATTTATATCAATAATTATATTTATTATTCATATTCGGTTTGTTATTTGTATGTCCAATTATGTCATTTTACACTTAATTTACAAGTACAACTAGCATGTCAAACACAACTGCAAAAAAATTTTACAATTTTAATCTTTTTTAACAACAATATCAGCGACAACAGAACCGACAACAATAACAACATCATCTATTTTTGCCAGCCATACCCATTGTATTATCAATTAACTACTATCAAGATGATCTAGTCAAGACTAATGTCTATTAAGCCCAAAACTCACTAGATACATCTTGGTGTTTATGAAAAGGGTTTGAAATGGTCATGCGAACGCTTTAGTTAAGTTGTATACATATGATTTAAACACATGTTCTTCCAATACTGTAAACAGGAAAAGCCCCATCTATTTACCCGTCATTATGTTATGAAGTAATCAGTTTTTGAAAACTTAGTGAAACATTTCATAATTCAAGTACCTAGTTAATATAGCAATAAAAACCCATACTTTTTTAATAGCTTAAACCCATCTTGTATTCAACAAAGTAAAAGTAAAAAAGAAGTACAAATATGATGAATTGATGGAAATGAAAGAGACTTAAATATAACTTAAGTGATATAGGACTACCAGTTATAGTAACCCAACCCATAACTTGATGATCAGATCATTCTGGCACGTTAACGCTACATTAATTTTTTTTTAACAGGACCAAACATCCGTTATGGTAGCCTTACCAGTGACCCAACATTTTTTTTTAAATTTAAATTTCGTTAATAATTTAAAAACATTACAAGCCTTACCAGTGACCCAACATTTTTTTAAAAATTTAAATTTCGTTAATAATTTAAAAACATTACAATAATAATTAAAATAAAATTAAAAAACATTACAATAAAAATTAAAAACATAAACAATTAGTCTAAATTCTATCGCTCATTGATCTTTTGCTTCAAGGTCAACACCACCGCTAGTTGTTTTCCGGTTAGATAGTCACGGGGTCCATTGTAGTACATGATGTCTTTCTCCATTTTTGCTTGTTGTTTAAACACAAATATTTGAAATTGCACCTCGAATTCTTTATCCCTTTGTGCAAGCCTTAGTCTCTCCATCTTCAAATCATGATCCTTTATTCTCAAGTACTCAGCCGAGGCTTCCTTCTTATAGGAAAATATATCCTTTATTCCGTGTGACCATTTTTTGGTCAACATTGCAACAAGCTTAGGCGTAACAACAACAACTAAAGCTTCAGAACGAGCTTGGGAGGTTGACGCTTTCTTCTTTTCCCTGTCCCATCCTATTGGTCAAATTTCGTGAATCTTCCTCATAATCACCCGCTTCTTCGTTTAGATTCAAACCACCTTGTGCTGAAGCTTCGGAAGTGGCGTGCGAGGTGCTTTTTGATGTCCATGATTTTTTTGAATTCTCCAGCATTAAGTCATTGTGAAGGGTGTATGGTAAATAACGCGATACTCTTTTACTGTATGATTGTGAATTGTTGTCTCAATTGCGCCGCTCTAGTGTCTCCCTTTCACAGTATCATAAACTGCACAAAATTTAGTAATTTTAGGAAGACACCTACCTTTCCATTTGCACAAAATTGAATCATATCCTCTTGTGGAAGCCTTCATTTCCTTCTCCAAATATGTTAGAACTTTCGTCCAAAACCATATTTAGTAATTTTAGGAAGACACCTACCTTTCCATTTGCACAAAATTGAATCGTATCCTCTTGTGGAAGCCTTCATTTCCTTTTCCAAATATGTTAGAACTTTCGTCCAAAACCATTGTGGTTTTTTAGCATTTTCGTTAATGCTATTCTCGGACACGTGTATCCAAGCTCTACACAAGGCAACCTCTTCCTCAGTAGTCCATGGTTCAGCTCTATTATTCATCATCTTCTTGGCTTGTTGACGTCTTTTTGTAGTCTTCCTTTTGACGAGTGCTGCATCTTCGACAGGAGATTCGGTTTCAACGAGTTCAGATGGACCACCACCCGAACCTTGACCCATAGATTAATCTTCGCTACCCAAAAATGGATCATTATTATCAAGATCTATAGGGTTAATGGGAGAAAATCGTTGAGAAAATTGGTCCATCGGGGTTGACATTTCCGGACAATAAAATTGAGATTTTTGTTGTTAGTACATCGGGTGGTTATACGGAGGTTGTGGTTGGTTATACAGATATTTTTGTTGGTACATCGGTTGGTTATGCGGAGGTTGTGGTTGGTTATACAGATATTTTTGTTGGTACATCGGTTGGTTATACGGAGGTTAGTGGGGTTTTAGAAAGAAAAAAAATATATATATATATATATATATATATATATATATTCTTTTGAGATCAACCCAACTGTCAAAACACCCGTTGGTTTTTGGTTTGTGCGCATTTGGGTTGGGTTTCTCATCAGATCGAACAATTGAAAAAGTTGGGGGGTGGGGGGGGGGGGGTAGTTCTAGGTCATTCGTCGAGGAGGGACTCGTTGCCTAGGAGCGACCGATCGAAGGTTGGGTTGCCCATGACAACCAACCAAACATTATAACCTTCTAACCATGAGAATAAAAAACAAACTGCTGAAAACATGAAAGTTTGGTTGATATACGTACGTTCTAATCAACTTCAACATCTAAACGCTTTAATTACATTTTAACAATGTTTTAAAAACTGGGTTTTTAAACTACCCGATCGAGTCTAGTGGTGTTATCGGGTCGGGTTGTCGGGTTGAGTCGTGTCAGGTTTTTTAAAAAAATATATGTGACCCGCAACCCGACCCGATAAGGAGTCGGGTTCGGGTTGTTATCGGGCCGGGTAATTCAGGTTTATCGGATTGCTTAGGCTTTTAACAACACAAAAAGAAAAGTATATAAGTAAAGAAAAATTGTACTAACAAATTGGGTAACAGTAGACTTGGCAAACAAAAAATAACACATACAACACTTTATAGTAATTAATACCCGCACAAGAAAATTAATGGAGTCCAAATTAATAATGTAGCAGTAGAGTAGACGTAATTCAAAAGAAAAAAGAAATCACAGTACATCTTAACGGTTAACATAAGTTACATAACCACTAAACCATGACTATATGAGCTATACTTTACCTTTCCTTAAATAAACGATGGAGTAAAATAATATATATTTAGCTAATGGACTACTTTTATTTTTAAAATAAAAGCAAAAGTAACTAAATAAAAAGTAGTTTAACAATTTTCGGGTCTTATCGGGTTGACCCGATAACCCGGTAAGATAAATAATTTAACCCGAACCTGATCCTACAACAATATCGGGTTATCGAGTTCGGATCAAATTAATCCGATAAGCATTTTCAACCTGATTAGACCGACCCTATAAGCCTTATCGGGTTCGAGTTCGGGTCGGGTCAACCCGACCCTATTAACACCCCTAATCGAGTCACCGGGCACCTGTTCAACCGGTTCTACCGCCGGGTCAACCCGGTTTTCCATTTATTATTTTTTTTCCCAACCGGGTCAGCCGGTTCGACCGTCGGGTCAACCCCATTTTTATAAAATAAATTTTGAAAAAAACCAAACCTGGTCGGGTTTCAAGACCCGGATTGACCGGGGTCACTCAAAACCCGGCGTAGGGGTGTTCGCGGGGCGGTTCGGTTCGTTAGTTGGAAGATTTAAACTATCCATCGCGGGGCGGGTAATTAATTTTACTACCCGAAACTGAACCGTACTAGGCGGGTGACCGGACAAGCGGGTACCCAAAATGAGCGATTATCCGAGGTTCGGGTCATGGTTAACCATTTTAGACGTTTAATCAAATTTAACCGTATAAACACGGTTAACCATTTTAGACGTTTAATCAAATTTAACCGTATAAACATTAACATGTTCTAGAACACAAAATGTCATTTTAGTAAAATTAAATGACATTTAATAGGTAATAGTCATATAAAAGTTATCCCATTAGAATAATTGCATTCAAACATCCATACTTAATTAACTAACAAAACAATAGTTATTCGATGTTTATAGATTACGATCACATTTATCAACTTTCACACATAAATGTTTAGAAATGTTAATATTATAACCAAAAAATGCGTTATACAATAAAATTAGTGCAATAATATAATTAATACTTGTACAATTATTTGAAAATTTAGTTGAAAAAAAGCTTCATGTACTAAGCACGGTTCGGTTCGATTAACCGCGGATATCAAAAAATAAAAACCGAAACCGAATTGTGATAAATGGGTTTTTTCGGTTTCGGGTTTTTTCGGTTTCGGTTTATTCGGTTTCGGGTTTTTTCGGTTTCGGATTAAGCGGTTCGGCTCGGTTCATCGGTTTCTCGGATTTTTTGAACACCCTTACCCGGCGGGTCTAACCAGTTAACCCGGTTTTAAAAACCCGGGTTTTTCTGACCTGTTTTTGTGTCGGGCACTGATCCGACCGGTTAAACAAGTCGGGTCAACCCGGGTTTGAAAACATTGCATTTTAATCATACTGTCTATTGGCATTGCTTTTTTTACTTTTTGTTAACTTATCAAACATGGTCAACTTGGGATGATGTGCAAGTAGTTTTTTGGTGGTAGCAAATATTTATAAGAGCACCCGGTGTGGGTATTTCGTAGCTCGCCGTGAGCTGAGGTGGAGCCTCGCCGTGGATCGCCGCCATACCGCCACCCCATTTCGTGGCTCACCGTGGTGTGCTTCTTCGTGGTGACGACGAGGGCAATTTTCTGACACAACAACGGATATAAATTGAATTTGAAAATTTATATCCGTTGTTAAACGGATTTTTTTTTAAACTTACCACCCATATAAATAACATATCATAACCACCATTTTTGTCATCTTCATCCCTCCATCTTCAATCAAAATACTAAACCATTTCTATCAAAATAAACACACTTTTACACACTATAAAATCTACGTATATAAGCATGAGTGAATCATCTTTTTCGGGTGAAAGTGACATTGAAGAGTTAGCGGACATAGAAATGTTTATTCAAGAGTTTGAGGCAAAGCAATCGTTGCAAGAACAAGAAGCCGCTCCTTCAAGCCAGCGTCGATACGTCCCCCGTGAACGTGAAGTAGCTGAAGCACGTCTACTTGCTGACTATTTTGGTGACAACCCAAAATATATGGATAATAATTTTAGGCGTCGCTTTCGTATGAGCCGTAGACTATTTTTACAAATAGTACAAGGTATTGAAACATATATTGAAACTCATCAGCCTCTTCTCAAGCATTTTGATTTCTTTAGAGTCCGACTAGATTGTAGGAGTGTAATGAGTTTTAGTGTCATTATGAAATGCACATGTGCCCTACGCCAATTGGCTTACGGGGTAGCAGCTGATGCATTAGAAGAATATTTACAAATAGGTGAACATTGTGCACGCGATTGCTTAGATTTTTTTTACTATGTGCATAATTCATCTATATGTTAAGGAGTTTTTTAGAAAACCAGATGAGGATGACATTCGTAACTTATACCATGCACATAACATTGTTCATCTATGTAGTTATCTCGGTGAAAAATCACATATCGTTCATGGACCGAGATTTGAAATAGCGGTTATCGCGGTGAGATATCGGTTTTTATATCAACTAGAATATTATATATATATATATATATATATATATATATATATATATATATTAAAACCATAACAAATTAAACAGAAAAACATACCATAAAAGTTATCAGATAGTATTTGCATTCCAAGGGTTCACCGTAACATAGCATAAAAGTTAAAAGCTATAATCAAGTCATATAAAACAAAGCTATTATAATCAGTAGGCACTTTATACAACCCAATTAAGTGTTTTTATCTAAACCTAAGAATAATGTTTAATGATTGATATCATTTAAGTGTTTTTATCTTGTATGATGTAATAATGTTTAACCACAAAAGAAGTATTTAATTACCTCTTAGAAAAAAGAAAAAGAAACAATAACTGCAGTAGAAGAATGGTTGCAGAGATATGTAGTGCGTTCTCATTAATTAGGTATTTAATTGGGCTATTACTGCTAAGTTGGGTTTTTAAAACTGGGCCAACAGATCTTATTGCCCAAAAAATAGAATAGTCAAAATCTGGCCAAAATATCGTAAATATCGCCGATTTCAAAATATCGTCAAAATATCGGCCAATCTCACCGATATTTGAGGGCGATATTTTGAAACGATATTTTTTCTAAGGGCGAGATACGAGATATCAACGAGATATCGCCGAGATTAACTACATAGTTGTTCATAAGCTTCCAGGAATGTAGGGGAACATCAATTGAATGCACTGGGAATGGAAAAACTGTCCGAAAGAATGGCAAGGCCAATTTCACAGAGGTGATAAAAAATATCCAACTATAATGCTTGAAGCCGTTGCTTCATACAATTTGTGGATTTGGCATGCATTTTTTGGTGTAGCGGGTGCGAATAACGATCGTACGGTTTTAAATAAATCTCCGTTATTCGATGACTTGCTTGATGACATCGCCCCTGAGGTTGAGTTTGAAGTATACGGGTGTAAATTTAAGCAAGGGTATTATCTAGCTGACGGAATTTACCCGGAGTGGGCATCTTTTGTCAAGTCATTTACAGTTGCAAGTAACCCAAAAAATACCGTATTCAAAGCGAAACAAGAAAGTGCTCGAAGAGATATCGAAAGAGCTTTTGGTGTCCTTCAAGGACGTTGGCATATCATTGGGCGTGCATTTAGTATTGCCAAGTTACGTAGAATCATGTACTCGTGCATCATATTGCATAACATGATTTTGAAAGATCAACAATTTGCGATATCCGACGTTGCTGAAACGTATATTTCTCCGACACCAAATTTACAACAGACATGGATTGAACGTTGCGAATTGCAAAGGAAAAAAATCAAAGAACTACATGATAAACGCAAACACGCAAAGCTTCAACGATGTCTCATCGAGCATGTTTGGCAACAACTTCAATGGGAACAATTCCAACAACAAAATCCAAATAATTAGTTTCGTTATAATTTGATGTATTTCTTAAGTTGCGTATGTTTTTTTTACCGTATCTTTATTTTACGTTTCATATGTTTTTTATTATGTTGTATTGTATTTTTATTTTTAATGAAATGAATTTAGTTTATTTGAAAATTTGAATAAAAAAAATAAAGTGGTAATGGTGGGCCCCAAATGAAGAGGATGAAGTTTGTTATGAGTGGTGGGGGGGGGGGGGGGGTGTTTGTTATGCTAAGGTGGCGCTGATGTGGCGGTGATGAAGAGGTAACCCCTCTTCACCACACCTCGTGCTCTAATTAGATAAAATTGAGAAAACTTGTAAATCTTTAGCAAGCATGCTAATATCTGAAGAATACTAATACTGTTTTAGTATTATGAACATGAACAAAATTCATCATTATCGTTTTGTTCACTGTTCATGAAAGCTATGACGACTTACAATGTTAACATTGTTTGTTATAAGAACTTTTTTATGTTTAATCGTTTAGAAGTTTTTGAATAGATATATTTTTTAAATAAATGAACAAGCTGGATTCCATAAAATTGAATTTATAATCCTATCGTAATATATTGTTTGTTAAATGAGAAAGAAACTGACAAACATATATATAATACTAGCTTAGAGACCCGTTGACACCAGGGTTATTTTTTTAAAGAAATAGATAAATGAGATGATAATAAAAGTAATAACGTAAATTTGTTAAATTTAAAATATGTGTGAGCCACAATCGATTTACAACCATCGCGTTGCCAATCTAAAATAGATTGACTCGAACATAAAATGATATGTGATTTTAATGATCAATTGAGTTGCTAACAAACCTTGTAACATTAAAAATAATGAACCATAGTATAATATAACGTGATTACACCAATGATACATACATGATACAACATGAACCTTGTTCAAAGACCTTCAAGTACTTCTTTATACACGACATTTGTTGTGGTTTTGGAGAGATTACCATCCTGATCACAAACGACAACCTTCAAACCCCGCTTGCTTTTTACTCTTGATACGGCAACGTACAGTTGCCCATGTGTGAACACAGGACGGGGCAAGTACAAACCAACTTTAGAAAGCGATTGCCCTTGGCTTTTGTTGATTGTCATGGCAAAAGATACTGATATCGGATATTGTTTCCTGACAAAAGGTCGGCCAAAAGGTCGGAAATCACGGTTAAAAAAAATCCTAAGAGAATGTTTGTTTGACTTCTAAGGTCAAACATAATACTATGTAATTAATATTCATATGTTGTCAATTATAAAATTTAACATTAAACCTTTCCACGGTATCTAAAATATCTTATAGTCTGTCATCTACAAATATTTTGAGTCTTTATAATAGCAAAAATAGTGGCCATATCAAAGAATTGCTAATATCATTTTGATCATGTCTATACATATTAAATCCTTTATTAAGAAGTATTTAGGATTGCTTTTTTATGACATCTTAAAGATTTATATTCTTACCAGTATAGATACCAACAAAAACATTGGGCACACTTATTAACCAATTCAAACGCCATAATCTTTCCTTTTCTAAAGGAACTTTTTACAACTATTCATATATTTACCACTTTACTTGTTAAACACCAATCTTTATAAAAAAAAATGAGATATATATTGAGAACCCAACCCGTATTTGAGATGGTGCTGGGATGGTATACATAAAAATGAGATACCATCCTAAATCCAATATTAAGCCAACGGGTTAACATGGCTATGGAATTCTACTAAGTGACTGATTTCAAATACCGAAATACACTAAGTTAATAAAGTGTTTGACGTACCAAAAATACTTACCTGTAATTTTGGAGAAAACCCATCAATTATGATAATCAATTGATTCTAAAAAGGACAACTTTTGCTACAGCCCAAATGAACTGTACTATGCACTAACATGTTTATGTTCGAACCGTATTTTACATGTTCCCAACCCGTCCAACCCAAATATCCTGTGACCTGTTACTGTAATCTGAAAGTATATCTCATCATTAGATAACTAAGAATATGCAAATTGAGAAACTTATACCCATAATATTTAGTCGTCCTTTTTTCCTTGATAGGCTGGACCTTTTGTATTCAGTCGATCTCGAGTGAGGAACCTGTGAATAATAAGACATAAGACTAACTTATCAATTAGATCATTGTGTACGAATCGTCAACAACGATAACATGACATCATGGTACGATAACTAATCCAAACCAAGACCGAGGATATAATGAATATCAAAACCAAGACATGTTACTGCAATTATATAAAGTTTTTACACTACAAACCAAAAGCTTTTTTCTCTAGTCTAATCTATAACCTTCATGGCAAATAGCAATACCTCCCCATTTTATTGATTCCAGCAGAAAGGCTTCCATGGCACGTTACTTACATAAGGTTCCAGCCACATCAATGTGCTTGTAGTCACAAAGTCACTCGTTAGCAAATAATATTAAATCACACATGGTTATCTGTATATTATCAAGGTAAAAATTCAGATATATAGCCGTAACCGTAGAACACATCATCACCATACGAGAAAACTTAATCAAGTTAAAGCTCATTACTCGTCTAGTATACATTATGAAGAAGGAACCCTACCATCTATTCTAAAGCTACAGATCTTTACCATTTTACCAAGCGTCTTTACCCAATAAATAGGTTGTTTAAATCATCACAACTATGTACATGCATAACAATTGTATAAAAAAACTACAAATTACCCAAAAAAATTTGTATATTGCAATATCATTCTTATAAGTTATTCTATAATCAATAGCATATATAGAAAAACTATGTACCTGCATAACAATTGTATAAAAATTAAAAAATTTTGTACTATGCTCGTCCAATGGGTAGTTAAACCATTCAAGCTTAGCATCTATAACAAATAATGTGGCACCCGCCTTGTTGCGGCAGGGATTTTTGGTGGGATGGATACCATTCGTGGTGCTTCCCTTATATACTATTCCGTAGTTTCAATAAACGATTGTGAAGGCTGCAAGTACAGTTATTAAATCTTAGTGAATAGTCAAAGATGAGTTGGTTTCAACAGTTTTGTTAAGCAACCTGCTCAACTCACATGCTTCTTCCACCCGGCACCAGCTCATAAGAATTACCCATTCTGACTCCTTACCCTTTTAACCTATTAGTCAACCTGCCAGATCAGCTCATATTCCATTGCTTTATAAAATCCGGAAAAGATTAACAACTTACAGATGTTTTCTTATTATCAAGCGAAGTTCACATTGCAAAAATCATGTCAAATAACTTGGACAAACAGTAACAGGTAAGCTGTAAAAATTATTGTAACAGGTAAGATGCAAAAATTATTGTAACAGGTAAGCTGATAAAATCATGTTATTTGATAAAATAGCATATACTGTTTTTTGCAACAACAACAATTATTTGTAACAAATTGCTACGAACATTCTGCAATGGTTCATTTATACCTACCAAGGTAATAAAATGTCAAAGGTCAACATAACGCAAATCATTGTTCACCCACCATACTTAGCGATTTTGAACTACAAAAATAAAGAAAGCAACTCATTTTCACCCAACATCAAGTTGACCACTATCATAATCCAATTAATCTTAAGCCTGATCGAGTTTTCAATTTCAGTACCTACATCAGTTTCAAAATCCATGTTCAAACTTAAGCTCAAACTCCACAAGCCCTATAAAAATCATTAATGTATTTTTAATATTTTACCTCGGAATTCCTTAGTTCCAATATGCCATCCTTTACATATCAATAATTAGTACAAAGAAATACCATCTTGTTGGTCATCTGGCAGTAGCACCAGTAACTCCTCATATAAGTAGGCCCCTGACTTAATTAATGAGCGAGTAATACCAGCTGGTTCACTTCCAAGCACCAGGGGTGTAGCCCTTGAAATAATGGTGATTCAATGGTGATAACTTTAACATGCTTAAGAATTTCACAACTTTCTTGTAAATATTATTGAGAAACTACTTTTTTTGGTTGCTAACCATGGTAAATATTCTTGATCAGTTAATCTAATATCATTGTCATGCTTTTTTACAACTGTCTTGTAATTCCTCCACTCACACCATTGTCGCAACGATTTGGTAAAGCACGTTATGTTCACCATAGTTATTGTATTCTAAACAGTATAATTACTTTGGATCAAATGAGATGTAAAAAAAGTATTTCTAATTGACTTTGACCATCCAACACAACTTTTATTAATCTAATGATATTTTTAATTTACCCGATAGAGTCTTGGATCAACCCGGTCATAGATAAACGGGTTGAAATGACACCTCTATCTATATATCATCTACGGAAGAACTTCTAAGTAAACTCTAACCATGAAACACTTAAGGCCTGCTTATACACATCAGTTATCCCACCCATTTTGAAATCAACCTATAGACTAACCCTAATAAAACCACAGTGGCTAAAAGAACAATATCAACTTTAAACTTAGGACTATTAGCTTTTCATCAAGTAGTGCCATAAACTCACATAACTCATTATTTTAGTTCCTTATAAACTAAAGTTTCTAAAACATACAAAAGATATGATCTTACATGTTCTTGAAGTAGGCTGATAATTAGAATGCCTCATTTTGAATGTCATTTTTATAGGTCTTCTCGTGGGTGATTTTTCCCACTCGGATTAGGGTCTGATTTTTGCCACTCGCATAACAGTACCTATAAAAGTTCAAGTAAACATTATATTCAGTCTCATTATTGATTGCTTCAAGCACTAATTTAGGTAAATCATGTCCATGGATAATGGTCATTAGAAGATCAAATCTTAACAACCAAAAAATAGATAATCAGAATATACTTGACCAAAGAAATGTCACACGGTTAAATATTGTATCACTTCACAACTAAACATAGTGAAAGGCTCTTAAGTAGTTATTGTCCAAAATACCCTCTCATAAGGTAGTAGTCAAAGAAACCCGAAACTATAAACCAAAAGAAACATGCATAGACAAATGAAAAACTGATCTACATTGCAGAAAAATTGATTTATCTTCAAGAGTGCCATGTTATGAAACATAGAATATTTAATTCAGAAATGCTCGTATTATAAGTTCAGAAACATAAATAATTAAGGTTCAAGAGCTCCCTAGCCCAACTTTATGAAACATAGAATAATTTTTTGGAGTTCGACCATGAAAGCTACCACCAAATAACTTAATTGGATCTAAACAAAAGCTTTGACTGACATGTTCAGTTAACAAATTTTAGGATACAACACCCAACTTTAGAACACTTTTACATGACATAAATCAAGACTTTACCTTTATCTCATCCATTAAACCCACTCATCATTCCAAACGAATCCCTTACAACCTAAAATTCAAACAAAGTCGATAAATGATTAATGCTTCAAATAAATTCGAAATTCACAACAAAACCAAATAAATGAACAAATTATATTAGTGATTACATAAATGATGCATATTGTGTATAGACTTAATCACAATCATTGTTACTTTTACACAAATTGAATATTACACAGGTCAAATGACATACCTTCCATAACCCAACACATGGTAAGTATATTAAAGTTGAAAGTTACAACCATAACAAAAGGTTTTTTACCTGTGACATGTCGTGTTGTGTGAGCTTGTTTGGAGCCTCCTGAGATGCAACAATGGTCGAGATTAACAATCATATTCAATATTTTAGCAAGAATGTTAGTTAAGTTAAACATACATGGTAAACGCATATGCAAAAAAAGAGTAGACAATGATAAAGAAAGGTGCTATGAACACACATATGGTGATATTGCGTATTAACCACTTGGTATCATATTGTCAAGTAAGCGTAGAATTTATCTCATATGAATTAATGATACAAAATCATATGACAAAAATCAAGTATTTACCTTTATCTCATCCATCAAACCCAATCATCATGTCCTTCATTTTTGCCTTACAAATGAAAATTACACAAACACAATCCATCAAACACTTGGTGTGCTCAAAAAACATACACAGAACATAAACTACAGATAATCATTTTCATGAATCCATATCATCTACTAACAATTAAATTGAATAATGAAAAGAGATAAAACTTGTCAAACATGGTTAATCTTCCTCAATCACATGCTACGTAAAAGAATAAATTATAACATTATAACAAATTTGGTTTTGTTAAAAAAATTGCAGTAAAGATGAGTTGTTACTTACTACTTGTGTCTCTGGATGGTTTAATCTAAAACTTTTGCATGCACATTTTTATTGGCATTTACAGCCCATTTCTACATATTAAGAGGGATAGCAAAGTGATTATTAACCCGTAAAATTTAAGATAATAATTACAGCAATCACATGAGGATCAAAAAGGGTCTAGAGAAATTTTATTACACGGACTCTTCAAACATATTAAGTGCAAAATAAACTTGCAATCGAAAATAATGCTAAAGGATAATCTAAAAATCAAATAATCATTAATTAGAATTAATAACAGACTTACCAGGAAGAATACTACGAATGATCTACGCGAAGTAAACAAAACGAATACGAACAACCTGAAGAATAAAAATACGAACAACCTGGAAATCTTAGTTTTATACAACAAACAATATAATACGCGGCACTTGATAAGTCAACAATAATCAAAAGAATGAAACCATCATCTCACAAAAACTGGCATTACAAAATCATCCATATCAAGTTTTGTTTTTAGAAGGAACTAACCTTAGCACCCCATCATCTCAAAACTTATCTCTTTAACAAAATCATCCAAACAACTCCTTAATAATGACCTGCAAAAAAAATCAAAGAAAAAGAATCAGCACATCAAAACAGTTGTACTATGGGATTTAAATCAAAACCCTAAATAAAAAAACTTGAATAGAAGCGATTCTTACTGATCTTACAATGTTGTTAGCATAGAACTTACAATGTTGTTAGCATAGAACTTACTGCAAAATCAAGAAAAGTGGTATGACTGAATCGGTGTTAGTCATGTATATGTTTTTGAGTCGTTGGTCAAATCCGTGACATTGAAAGGAATCGTATAGAGGAAGATTGAATCACATTGGAGAATTGAAACTGAAATAAAGAGATTGTTTTGATTGAATCGTATATGGAGCGTGTTTTGATTTGTGTTTACTACTTTACAAAAATACAGGTATTGACTTTCTTCTATGTGTTTACAAAAACCTATGCATAAAATAATTGTACTTAGAAGCTAAATAAGGTAGTGCATTAAACCAATTTTTAATGCAAGGTGCTTAGTAGGCTTGTACAAAAGTTTATTTTATTATATATAATAATAGACAAGGAAGTCTAGCAATGACAAACATATATATAACAGTCAGTTTCAACAGTTGAGATCCTATCATGATCTGAACCAGCAATTGACCACTTATCAACACTCCCTTGCAAATGTTCTGACACGAAAACTACAAAGAAGATGCAGCAAGATCTTTTGTTCCAATACTTCTTCACGTCCGAAAGCCTGTTAGCCCTGAAATCATGACCAAACAAATAAAATGAATAAAGCCCCAATTACTCTCAAGTAGGCCAGTTACCGCATTAGACTAGATCTAAGTTCTAGTGCTGCTAATTATTACTAGAGATGAACTCACTTGGAGGTGTAGGTCCAACAATGCATTACCCATTCGATTTGGCTGGTACGTTGCGGATGAAAGCTTGTAGAGAAGTTTAGCTGAGTCTTCAACTACTTGTAAAAGTAGCTTCAAAACTTCCCCATTAATCAGGTTTCTCAGTCACTATTAAAACAAAACTGAACAATAATAACCATATCAAAGTCAATTCAAACAAGTTTACTGTACAAAGAAACTACTGATATGCTGTAAATGGAAGTGAAGATAATCATTAGGTTAGGTACGTACCAGTTCAAAACTCAAGAAACACATGTGGCCGCTTGCTAAATTCAATTCTCTAATCATTAGTAAGCTCTGCCTCAATCAATTCTAGAAATGGAAAACATGTCGGTACATTGAATCATTATTCATTCAAATCCTAGTTCATCATTAATATTGGAAATTCAAAAAAATAAACTCTTGTAATTAAATGGAAGAAAAGCTTATTAGTTACTTATAAAATATACTTAGAATAAATAAAATAAAAAAGTCAAACGGCATAGAGAGAACACACCATCATATTCTGTTTGTGATTCAGTCCATAAAGATGCAGGGGATATGGGAGATTTGGGGCCAGTAGGAGCCTCCTCTACTGCATCTTTCTTTCAGATCTGGACATCCCCATATAACCAAACTCAAAAGTGAATGCAACAACGCTACTGGTAGTTCTTTCAAATTTGGGCATTCACCAATATACAAATGCAAAAGTGAAGGCAACAACGTTTCTGGTAGATCTTTTATCTTTGGGCAATGGCTAATGAAGAGATGTTGGAGGGAGGTGAGGTGTTGGAGTCCCTCTGAAATTGTTTCCAAATTGTCAAAACCCCGTATTTTAAGAGAAGTAAGAGATGAAGGAATATGAAGATGAGACAGTTGACTCCAATTAGTTGCTGCTTCTGCTTCACCGATTAAGGTTAGTTTAACTAGTGTGGTTGGAAACTTCTGTGGGCCCCATTCTGAGATGGGCTTCTTCAACAGCCCAATTGAAAGGACACGCAAGTTGGGAGGCCAAAGCCCAGTTGCTACATCCATATCTGGACAATCCGATATATACAGATCAGTTAACGAGGTCTGCAATTGAAGGTCTGCAAATAATGACTCCGCCGTACTTTGACAATTCCATATTGACAATCTGGTGAGGTGAATGAAGTTACCCCCAAAATCAATTATCGATGCCACATTTGGATGATCCCATATTTCTACAGATTCAAGCATTGGCATGCTTTTGCTGTTGATACGTAACCTATTCTTCTCTCCTCCTTCACCCAACTCCTCCTCTAACAGTAGTTTCTTACAATCAAAAAACTTAACTGACTTGAGCCTCTGCCCTCCTCCCGTTGAGAAAGAGACACATGTAATTGAATAACAATAACTGATTTCCAACGTCTCAATGTTGTTTGGACAACTCAAATGCTTGAAATTTTCACACAAACATATCTCTAACGACCTAAGAGATGTCAGGAGGTTGCTCCCATAATGATACTCCTCATCTTTCTCCCCTAAACTCATCAAATTATTACAACTAATTACATACAACTTCCTTAAATTCACAAAAACCTTACTACTTGATTCCCAAAAGTATCTTATTTCATTACACGATCCGACTTTCAATTCTTCAACTGCCTTAAGATTCAATATAACATCTCCCCACA